>PVJO010009135.1:0-71146 GCA_004026905.1 Hystrix cristata
TTTGAGCCATGCCCCAAACGTTTCTCCTGTTGGCTGTCTCGGTAGCCATGTTCTTTCTTCCAACCAGATCCCAGGCTGGCTGAACCCCAAGAGAGTCGCATATAATGACTCTCTCTTTTGCTTAACCATGTGGCCTGAAGAGGAGACTTGTGAATCAAGGTTTGTGGCTTCAGGGCCACATATGAGGTCTTAACCTAACAGTGACTGGAATTTCTTGCACTTTCCAAGATCTTGGTCATTATAGTGAACAACAATCAACATTATTCTTTTAATTTATGTGTAGTCATTTTTTCTCTTTATGCAGGATCACAGAAATGTAAATAATAAGAACAGTACAAAAAGCGA
This sequence comes from Hystrix cristata, assembly GCA_004026905.1. Taxonomy (NCBI): domain Eukaryota; kingdom Metazoa; phylum Chordata; class Mammalia; order Rodentia; family Hystricidae; genus Hystrix; species Hystrix cristata. Next base: position 346 of record PVJO010009135.1, read on the forward strand.
ATATTACTGCTTTTATCTCTTGGAGATGTGTGACGAGCAGTCCTTCACCTTTGCCTCACACTGCCTTGGGAATTGCATTATAACCTGTGCTGTGGCAAAGCAGACACTTGTCAAGCACACTGTATTTACCCATAAGAACTGTGCTGCTGTACTTGAGAGACCAAGTGGGTCAAGGACCAAGCATCCCGTAAGTCATAGTTATGACCAACTATGTGTGGTGAAAGCAGAAGAGGCGTCTAGAATAATGGGAAAGGAACAAAGCTACTGTTATGGATAGGGGAAAATAGTAGAGAACTCCATGCTGAGTCCTGTATTTCACAGATGAAGAAATTGGGGCCTTCTGGTCAGCCACTTACAACAGGACTCACTGTTAGCCATTAATCGTCAATGATAACCAAGATCCTTGCCCAGTGTCCCTTTAGCTCTAGTAGACTTGAGTGTGAGTGTCCCTCAGAGGCACAGGCCTCGGCTGGGATCCCAGCACTGTCATGTATTGTGTGACCTTACACTACTTATCTCACTTCTTTGAGCCTCAATGTCCCTGTTATGGGCTGATTTTGTCTCTTCCAAATCTTTATGTTATATCCCCAACCCCAGTACCTCAAAACATAACTGTTTGTAGGTAGGGCCTTGCTATAGTTGAGGCTTTGAAGGTCTCTCAAAACTCCATGTGTTAAATAGAGGCTTGGTCCCAAGAGTGCAATACCGGGAAACATAGATTCTTTAAGAGGTGGGGCCTAGTGGGAAGCCTTTAGGTACCTGGGAACATGACTATGAAAGGAACGTTTGGACTTTGGTCTCCTCCTTACTCCATTTTTGCATCCTGTCCATGAGGTACGCAGTTTTGCTCTACCATGGTATTCCTGATATAGTATGCTTCCCCACTACAGGCCCAAAACAACAGAACCAATTGACCATGGAACCAAAACTGTGAGCCAAAATAGGCCCTTTTTCTGTATGAGTTGACTCTTCTAGATATTTCAGTTTACGGATAGAAAACTGGTTAATACAGGCCTTTAAGGAGATGATTATGCTAAAATAAAACTGTTAAGGTGGACCCTAATCTATTCTGATTAGTGTCTTTATAAGAAGAGGAAAAAGTACCAGGGATGGGCATGCATATAGAGACAAGGCCATGTGAGAACACAGTGAGAAAATGGCCATTTATAACCCAAGGAGAGAGGCCTCAGAGCAACACAAACTTTGGACTATCAGCCTCCATAACAGTGAGAAAATACATTTCTATTGTATAAGCCACCTGGCCTTTGGTACTTTGTTATGGCAGCCCTAACAAATGAATATACCCCATTTCTAAAACTGAGATAGTAATACTTCCCTCATGGGGTGTTGCCAACATTAAATGAGATACTTAGTCTAAGAAAAAGACTTAACCATTGGCCAAGACACGGTAAGTAATTAGTGGCAGTTATTAGAGTTATACAAAGGGCCAGTAAAGGATACATAGATCACTTTCCTGTGACATAAATTTGGCCTAACTAAAATGAATTTGTGAGCAATTCTGGACTTCTTTCAGTTTGAGTTATCTTCTGTCTTTGAAAGGCCTTTAAAGAAGCTCTAGATGGTCTGATGGTCCTTTGTCTTCCAAACACAGACCAGAGAAATTAAAATCAGTCTCTTCATTGTATCTTGATGATTTTTACAGCCATAATTAGTCATATTGGAGTCTTTTCATGACATCTACTTAAAATTCAGATTTCTCTTTTAAAAATAGATGCTGGAGAATGCAAATTTTTCAGAGACCTCACTAAAGATTTCAGATTCTTAAGGATTCTGAGCATAGGTCATTTTCAGATCTCCTCCCTTTGCTCATGCTTTAAACCACCTATGACTGGGAGGCTATTTTAAAAGGACTGAGGGAAGAAACACACCAGGACCACCTAGAGGGAGTTGCAGAAGGCAAGAGAGGGGATATCCTGGCTGGTTCAGCTGGTTGCCTCGGGAATAGCAGAAAACTTTTGCCATGTTTCAACGTGATAGTTGACATCACTTTCTTTCCCTGCATGTTCCCTTGCACTTCTAGCTAGTATTGTTCAGTACTGGCTGAAGGCACTGACTGAGTGGGGACTTGCAATTGTAGAACTGAAATGTGCTGAAGGATCCAAGCAGTACAAAGCCAGGCTCCGAAAGGCCAGCAGTCCTCATGTAGGATGAGAAGGGGCAGCTGGCTCTCCTTCAGTTCTGTTCCCTGGATATGCTGGCAAGACCCAGGGTATGAGCCACAGCAGGTGGAATAACTTGCCCATTTTGAATTTCACCCAAATCCCAGACAGTATAATTCACACAAGGACATGTGAGTGCGGGTTGAGTCTTCTCTGTACCACTCAGCTTTTTGCAAATCCTGCCTCTTGATCCAAACCACTCCCTTCAGAGACAGAGCAGTGAGAGTTTCTGTTTTGCTTCTAAAGAAACCGAGGCACAGGGACTTAAACTAGACTTAAACTAGCAGGTGTGGATAAGCTGACTCTGAGATCAAGAGCTTCTGTACCCCTAAGGTGGCATTTTTATGGGCATTGTTCATAAATATCACAAATATAGGGAAAGTGATCTGGTCTTAGAAGAATGTGGACCAGAGACCCCACAAAAGTCAAAGCCATGACTGGGGTGAAAGTCATGCACATGGGCAGCATCTGTTTTGTGGCACATAATTGTGGTCATGGCTGCATTTCTAACTTCTCACTCAGCCTTTTGTTGAAGCAGGCATTCTTTAGAAAATGAAAGTTGGGCCATTCTCCTTGTGACATGCAAAATGCCTTCAGTGATATCCTTCTTCATATGGTCCTTTCTGATAGCTTGTGGTATCTTACAAGTTGCTGAAAGAATGTTGCCTAGAGCAAAGCTCCGTGGGGAAAGACACGAGGAAAAACATATTCCGAAATGTTGGTCTGCATCAGTCATCTGGGGACGATCATTAGGAATATGAATTCCTGGGCCCCAATCCTGGCTATTTAGCTTCAGTAACTTCCCAGGGTTGTACTCAGGAATTTGCAACCAGTGTCCTGGGTGACTCTGAAACAGGAGATCATAGACACTGCTCCATGAAATACTGTCCAAGACAACATAGGTATCCACTTTCCTTCTGAGTCTAAGTTTAAGTAAATCTGTGACACTTGGTGCCTCAGGGGCCCTCAAGACCTTGATAGCAATAGGGCCAAATCAAGAGAATGCCTGATCTGAGGAGATCTAAGGAGTGTTCAGCCCTGACCTCACCCCTCACAGCCTCGTGATAAATGGGGCACCCCTACTTTGAGTTCTTAAGAGGCAATGTGCTGTATGATAACAGAAGTAATGCTGATAAAAGGTGTGTTACCTTAAACTCAGATATCATTTATCAGTCACTTTCATTTTATCTTTTGATTTTTACTATTGTTTCATCAAAATTTCACAATAAATTATTTCACTCCTGAAGAGACAGAGGCACAGAAATGAGCTCTGGAGTGAACAGTGACATCCAACATCATTGCGTTGCCTGAGGACCTGTTTTTCAAATTGGCCATTCGAGAATCTGTGTGGCCTGGCCAAGGAGTTCTGTTGTGAATGTTTAAACTATGAGGAATCTCTAGAATCTGGTTTTTACATTTTCTATTTCTGTGTTTCCTCGATTGCCCAAGCACTCACGAAACTAGACCTTGGACTGTATACCATCAGTCACTGTGGTGGTGGGCTTCCTGGTAGGCTGCCCTGTCTTTCTGCGTTACATCCATAGGGTTTCACGTAGGTAGCTATTGGTATTGATTATGTGGTACAGGAGTTGCCACTATTGCCTTATGCAGAGTTACCAAAAAGGCATTTAAAATAACCACAAAAAACTTTTGACATTTTTATGTGACCAGTTCTTCTTCCTGAAATTGGACTAGCTGTCACTGGATAGCCTATCTTAGTTCTCTTGATGGAGGCATCTCATGTTTAGCATAAATTATGATAGGAGTCAGAAGACCTGAGTTCTGGTAGAGGTTTGGCAAATAATTTACAATGATCTTGGGAAAGTTGCTAATATCTTGGAGTCTCAGATTCTTCATCTACAACATGAGATCTCTTGTTCTGCACTTTCTATGTCTAATATTTGTCAACCCAACTCCTACCAAGCCACCGGGAATGTTAGGGATACAGATGAATGAGTGCCTTCCCTAGGAATCAGCCTGAAAATAAGAAGACATTGCTTCTTGGTGGATTTCCAGAGGTATCAAAAACAGAAGGCTCATGGCTTGGAGGGCACATGAGGGTAGGTGTATGTTTACATTTTTTGCCCACTAGTCTTATACAGATGCCCATTGCCTCCACTTGCTGCTTTTGTGTTATGATTTGAGGGAAGCCTAGAACCTTTGGTGGTCAGTGCAGGGCATGACAGAGAGGAAGCCAATGAGGTTGCATTGGGTACTCTCATACTTGGAAGTACATAGGAATATGGTGGATGTCTCTAGCTACAGGGAAGCTTGGGGCTGCCCTGATCTTATGAGCAGGCATGGGAATGTTGCTAAGGACCAAAGAATCCCAGAGAGACTGAATCTTGACAAACACCTATTCTACCTCCAACTCCAAGTATATTAGAAGTACATTCATTAGGATCTGGACTTAAAGTGAATCAGGAGCAGAGCTAATGCTTTAATGATATCCTCAGAGCCTCACTTGTAGGCACTCAATAAACATCTGAATCAGTGAACATCCCTACACAATGGGGTGATAAAAACTAGAGAGAAACAACTACCCCTGAGCATAGTTTCCCAAGACGGGACCATGGAGTACCAGAAGGCTGTAGGTCCCATCTTGATTTCTCTTTATTTTTCTTTACCTTGTGTATTAGATATCTTTCCAGAGTCAATGGTTTGTAAGAGAGCAGATTTAGTATAGGACATTTATAAGTTACGATATTCACCCACAAGCAAATGCAGGAAGAGTGCCGAATGTCTATCTGTGTGCAGTGGAGACACAAAAGATTCAATCAAGGGCTGGGAGTCCACAGCACTGTCTGGCGTACATCCGTGTCTGTAGATGATGGCTGAAGAAATCTTTACTGAAACTGGGATATGATGCTCACAGCAGAGATGAAGACCAGAGCTCCCCCGAAGCAACAACAGCCGTCCTTGACGACAGCAAGGCCCCGAGCTCCTTCTTTGAAGAGAACAGCCAAGTTCCCTTTGGGAGAACCAGCCCACAACTATCTTCTGCTCCCGTTCTCTTTTATGTTGCATTGGCAACAATCTTCAGGTGGATCCTCTACATCCAGAACCACTCCACCTCAGTCCAGCTGGGCATTCTGGCTCAAGTTGACCACAATAGTAAGTCCACCACACCTTGTGTTGGTGTCAGCTTTCCCCATTAGAAGGACCTCTGAAGAAGGAGGATGCTTGAGGACCATTTCTATTTATATATTTGTTAATTTTTTTTGTGGCAAAAATATGTAAAATTTACCATCTTAACCATTTTTAAGTGTTTATGGTTTAATATTGTTAAGTATAATCATATTGCTGTGAAACGAGGACAGTGGTTTTTTTTTATTTTAATGGTACATTTTAGATGTACATTGTGATAATATTCATCATAGGGGATTTGTACCTGTAGCATGTTTTTTTTTTTTTAGACCAAAAACGCAGTGTCTTTTTAAGAGAAATTCCTGAGACCTAAAAAATACATAGATCTTCAGAAGTGAAATGTTATGGAATAAATGACTATAAACTTGCTTTCTAACATTTTAAATCTATTTTCCAAAAAATTGCTAAAGAATTGAAGTTTTGAATTTTAAAAAACTTATAATTAAAAATATCCTTAATTCTTTGAGTTGAAACTAGGGAGATAGATCATTCTCAAAGGGAAAAGGGATCAAGAGATGAATGGGGGGGGAGGAAAGGGAAAAGGGATTTAAAAAGTAATTAAGGTGTGTTATGTACATGTACCAACTTCTCTCAAAGAATATAAACATTATGGACTACACATATGTTCTAATAAACTAAAAAAAAAAAAAAAGCCAACATGATGGTCATCACTATTACAGTCACTATTGCTGCACCTTAAAATTTGGGGTTCTTTTTAGGACATGAAATCTTTTTATTTTTATTTTTATTTGAGACATGGTCTTGGAGTATAGCACAGGGCTGGCCTTGAACTTGAAATCCTCCTGCTTTAGCCTCCTGAGTGCTAGGATTACAGGTACAGACCACAACACCCAGCTTTTTGTGACATGAAATATTTAGATACCACATTCTTTTTTTTTTTTTTTTTTTTTTTGTGGTGCCGGGGATCGAACTCACATTCTTATTTATTTCTTCGTAGGATAAGAATGTTCTCAGATAAAGCTGGGTTGTAGTACTGCCTGTCATTGTTAGGTGCTGTTACTTGACATGATAGTAAAGAGACTGAAATCTAAACCAAACCTTTTTGTTTTTCCTTCCTCCCCTCCCCCCATCCATTTTTTGTGCTTGTTGAATGTCAAGCCCTATGCTAGGCTCTGCAGATAGAGCAAAAAACAAGACAGAAAGGTTTCATGAGACAGACAACCACTACAATAGGAAGTGCATTTAGAAAAGTGCTCCCATTTAGAGTTTGTGCTGAAGTAGGTGAGACATGAAGTAACCTGAACTAGGGCACCAGCTGGTGGGCAGTGGGGTAGAGAATGGAGGGAGGAGTGCGGGCTTTTGGAACACCTTGGTGGGTTCATGTTTCTGGGGTGACCCACTTGATCACTGAGGTCACATGATTCACCAGAGTACATAAAATAGTCACAGCCAACATAATTTGGTTTAGCTTATGTGATATTACTATTTTTTTAAATGTGCATTACTTGCCAAAATGAAATACAGATTTTTAGCTTTTCATGAAAAAATTAGAGGGTCTATCAGTACTGACTAGAGCAGTCATGGCTGCCCTCTTAGCAGCCCATCCATCCGTCAGCCAGCTTGGTTCCTTCACTTTGGTTCTTTCCTGGTCCCTTTGAGTATGGTTGATATTTAGTGGATATGTACTGGCACTGCTGTACTGGTTGTGAAATTGGTGAAATATTTCTGTTCTGATTGGTAAATAGCTTTCAGAACTCTCTTAGTGTCTCCCATGTGCCAAGCCATTCCCCAGGGGCACCTTCCCAACCCAGTTCCCTGTAATCCAGCCATAAGGAAGATCCATCTGGAACTACAGGATCATTGGTACTTGCTCCAGCACCAAGTCCGACATCCAGCTTCTGATTAGTCTTCACCTCTGGCCATAGTGGTTGCTAGATATTTTGAATATCACTCCTGCCTTTAGGGGATAAAGTCTGTGTGTGACCTCTGGGCTGGACCATTCTCACCTCCTGGAGCCAGGAAATGCCAGAGAGTTCCTATGAGTAGGAGATGCATTCAATCTCAGAAGCCTCTGGGGTTGGGGTTAACACCCCACCTTTAATTATAAAAGCTGTTTTATTTTCAGAAGTGTTTACTTTTCCATGACATGGTGCTGAATGTGGTGAATCTGGAGAGCATTATGTAAAATTTTATAACCTAAGGGAGACAGGAAATTATTTTTTATTTTTGCAGCTTCAACACATTAATGTGATTTTTTTACGTATGTAATGCCATTTCAGAGACATATTTAAATTGTTGTAGTCAGTGTCACTTTTGTAGAACAGCTAAAATAATAATAATAGTAATAGTGGTAATTAATAATATTTCCAATAAAACCTACTTGTCTTTTTGAAGACCAGCTTATTTCCTTTCCTTTACAGAGGGCCCATCTGTGTGTGACCTGAAGGCCAGCCTCAGAGGCACCTGTTGTCTGTCCTCCAAGATGTCGCCTGTGTCCAGAAAGATGCTTGTTCTGTTTTAATCAGAAGGCGGTGGGCACTGGCCCATCAGCTGGCTGCAAACTGGAGGGCTGAGTGAAGGCCAGGGAGTGTGAGCATATCTTCAGGGTGAGATATTTGATTGCACAAGGGAGGGAAGCTGATTTCCAGTCCTCCCATCTGGAGAGAAATTTCTGGGTGGCTGGACTGAAGGATAGGGTGAAAGAAAGTGATACACTGAGAAGAGTGGGGCGAGGTGAGGAGAAGAGGTTGTGCCTAGCCAGAGTGCACTGGCTGTGGGGGGGCAGCTTTTGCTCCCCTGTGTTTATCTGAATTGGAACTAAATGTGACGGAATCGCTGAGGGGTTCCATACACTGCTCTACAGCATTCTCTCCTTTGGTCAGCCGGACAAACCCCTCTCTTGCCATGCTGGGCCTTCCTTGGAGGAAGTGGAATTGAGGGAAAGACAAGCTCTTCTAAAAAACCCCTTTTTGGGCAAAGGCAATAAATCCTTTTCTTTCCCCCCACCGACAGAGGACATCTATATGACATCCTGACTGGGGCCTGGAGGCCTCTCTCCATTTAGAATATGGATCACATGATGGCGATGACTACACCTTTCACTTGTAGGGCTAGCATCTAGTGCCTTATCTGGCAGAAATAAACTCAGTAAATACTCATCAACTGAAGGAAGCCAAAATCCGAAGTAGGTCAAAAATGGCATTGATGGCTTTACTTGCACTTCCCACAACTACTGCCTTCAAGGATCTGAAGCATAGCAAGACCTTGGAGTGCTTGAGGAATCATGAACAAAGAAGGTATCATCCAAGGAGAGCAGAGTGGGGCAAACACAACCAGCAAAATTTTACTCATTCAATTGTTTAAGAGCTTGGAAATTGGTTGTTGATTAGTGTTAGATCTTAATCCCAATGTATGTGTGACCCTCCAATCTCAGCCTCAGCCATTCTGGATAAATCAAATTATACTATTTATATGATCTGGTATTCATTTTAATTCCAGTTTGGATCTTTCACATACTTTGTTGATTACTCTATGTGCCAAGCCACGCTCATGGGGTAACTGCCACAGCAGCATGGTGCCGCAGCGGCTAGATGACTCCTGGACGGCGAGACAGGGTGAGGAGTGGGGTGGGGGGTGAGGCAGTTCCGAGCCCCGGGAAACGCTGGCCCTGTGTTCAGAGAGAGTCAGGTACCGAACTTTGCCTCTTCTAACTGTGAGACTTTGGGGAAGTTTTTAACCATGATTATTGAAGCCAGAATATTTGGAAAGAAATCAGTGTTCGTTGTGGCCAAGCATGCTGAATCAGTGCAGTCAGAGGAGTGGTGCTGTGTGGATGTCCTGTTGCAGGTCAGATATGCACATATTTATGTGAACCATGTAACCTTTCTGTTCCCTTTCTTAGGGACGTGAGGAGAGAAACCCTAAGGTCAGGCATAGTTTTAATTGTGCTAGTTCCGGAGTTAGAAGGGCCTGCTCAGTGAACAAGCTAGACGGATCTTTCTTTTAGACATGAAAGATTTATGACCTGTTCTGCTGAGAGCCCCACGACAAAAACCTCATTGAGTTTGTTACACATTATCTTCCAAATATCAGCCCAGATTAAAAGGACCGTCTGGCCCACTGACAATCATTCGCTGGCTTCTGTACAGTGTGTTATTGTACGACGCTTCCTCGGGAACTATAATTAGGTGATTGTGTAAGGAGCCCACAGTGCACGTTTGAATAGCGATTCTATTTGGCTCATGATGTCACTCGTGCTCTCTGGTCCCTTCTCGTCTTGTGGCCTTTGCCGTGGTGTGGCTGGAATTTGATACATGTGAAGTCAGACCATGAGTTTTCCGTGAAGTAATGAGAATACTTGGGATGAGTCACTTGGTACGTACCTGAGATAATTATGGCCTAAACGTCCGCAGTTCTGGGATGCCAGAACTGCTGCTCCTCAGTCGGCTTTGAGACTTTGTTTGTTCACCTGGAAATTGGAGTTCATGGTACAGGCAACCCCAGCTGCCTTAGTTGGTTTTGTGTGGCCATATTAGAATATCACAGACTGGGTACATTATAAGGAAAATAAATTTATTTCTGCATTTCCGAAGGCTGAGAAACCCAATATCAAAGTTCCAGCCTTTGATCAGGGCCTTCTTGCCTTTTTGCTGTGTCATCCCGGAAAGAAGGCAAGAGGGTGAAGAGAAAGGGAGAGAGGGAGGTGGGGGGCCTGATATCCTTTTATCAGGAGCCTACTCTTTCGTCTCTAACCCATTCCTGTAATAACTAACCCACTCCAGTAAAATGGCCTTCATCCATTTGAAGGCAAATCCCACATGACCCAATCACCTCTTAAAGTTCCCACCTCTCAACTCCAATGGCCTTCTGGGCACACATTCAAACCATAGCAGTTATAATAGATAGTGTGTAAGGTGCCTTCCTGTGTCCCCTTTCTGTACCCAGTTGTGCCACATCTTGAAACTTTTAAGTATTTCTGGACTCTTCCCATGTTTCTGTTTCTCCATGGCCACTCCTTTGGTCTCACCCTTAGACAACCACACTGACCCATTGACCAGTTTCACAACATGCACCCCTACTCTCTCATAACAGACTCGCTGCTGATGATCCAGGTCATTCTTCAAGAATGAGGTAGGAGTCAAAGAGAGTGATCAATTTGCAGAACATCAGTGATAGAAAGGGTTCAGTGAACCCTGTGGCCACATTTTATAATGTGGGGATGAAAAAAGAGAGGTCAAGAGATGTCAAGCATTATATCAAAGAGCACATCTAAAACGTCCCCAAATGTTCTTTTAACCGGCATATATACATATATACAAAAACTTTTGGGCGTGGCTAAGGCTGGCTGGCAAGGGGGCGTGACCTGGAGGAGTGACCTGGACCTGACATCAGCGTGAGGCTGTCAGCCTCAATTTCAAGCACAGCTCCTCCTGCGCAGACACTAGGGGTTCTTGCGAGTTTCCAGGGGAACCCCATTCTATAAATAGAAGGGTTACCGGAAGGAAGGCCCTTCCTTTCACTGGCACCGCCAGGGAAAGCTCGCTCTTTCCTCCTGCACCGTGGGAGGTCCCCCCCCCCTTTCTTGTGGTTTTGCTCTTGTGGGCCTGCGCTGCTGGCAGTGACTCCTTAGGGCTGCAGGGGAGGCAGCGTCTGCGTGCCCAGCGCCAAGGCAATCATACCTGTTCATGTGCCCTAGGCATTTTGCTGTTTCTATTGTTATGCTCACCTTTCCTTTTCTCTGCCTGGCCCAAATTTGCTCTATAAAGCCTGTTTATTTTTGGTTTATAATTTTGAATACAACTTTGGAATTACTTTTTCCCCACACTGGTTCAATTCTTTGCTCAAGGGGAGAAGAACCCAGGAATATTGGAACCTACTTGATTGCAGTATTATTTGTAGAAAATGTATAATATTTGTTTCTATTGCCTCATTGATCCTCACAGCATCCTTGAGAAGAAGGTATTGTTTATCTTCACTTGCAGATGGGGAAATAACAGAGAATATGGATGACTTAAGTCAGGTCATTCCTCTATAGAGGTACTAGAGCCTGAGCTTTGGTTCTTGTGGGACTCTCTCTCCCACTTTTTGCTCTGCACCTCTTACAAATGAATTCTTGGACTTCTCCACTTCCAGTGGGAAATACATTGATGAAGGAGCTACAGCATCGAGCAAAGAAAAGACCTGCATCATCAGTGTAATCCACAGTAGGTAAGAACTGGAAAGAACCCAGATACTCATCAACAGATGAAAGGATAAAGAAAATGTGGCACATATACACAGTGGCATATTATTTGGCCATAAAGAAAAATAAAATCATACCATTTGCAGCAAAATGGATGGAACTTGAGACCATCATACTAAGTGAAATAAGCCAGATGTGGAAACCTAAATATTGCATGTTTTCTTTTATATGAGAAAACTGAAATATTAATAAATTAATAAAATAAAGGACAGATGATAGGAAACTGGAAGGTAGACTATTGCAGAAGAGAAAGGGGTTTAGGAGGAGGGGGAGGAAAGGGAAATTGAGGTAAAGATATTGAAAATAATCGCAATATGTTAGATGCAGGTACCAGTTTCCCAAGATGAACATCACTATTCTGTATTACAAGCATGTGTTAATGAACAAAATAGGAAAAAGCAAAAGCAAAATGAAACACCTGCTTCACCTTCTTTGGTGGATGTAGCTTCTGTATCTTGCTCCTCCATCTGCTAAACGAAATGGCTTCAAGTCAAAGGGTGTGGTGGGACAGGGTAGGTACTTAAGAATCAGAATCACTGGGGTTTAAATCCTAGCTGGGCTGCTTACAGCTTGGTGGCCTTAGCCAGGTCATAGGAGCCTCTTTGAGCCTTAGGTTCCCTTTTGTAAGTGTGAGTGCTAATTGTGTTCCTTTAAATTTGTTCAAGCTTAAATGAGATGCTGCTTCTGAGACATAAAGAAAACAGAAGGCACTCCGCAGACACTGTTTTTATTTTCTTTTTAATTTTATGAATAATAATTGTACATATTTATGGGGCACAGTGATGTTACAGTACCTGTACAGTTGTTTCTTGATATCCATAGAGGACTGGTTTCTGAACTCCCCTGTGGATAACCAGATCTGTGGGTGCTCAAGTCTTTCACACAAAATGATGTAGTACTGGCATGTAATCTACGTATATTTCAAATTATCTCTAGATTATCCCATATGTGGTGGACCGATATGGTCAACTTGAGCAGGAAGGCTCAGCTGAACTGAGTTGGTGTGGTTCTGCGTGCAGAGGATCCACCTGAGGATTGTTGCTGACACAACATAAAAGAAAACAGGAGCAGGAGATAGGGGCCAGCTGTTTCCCAGGAGAAGCTCTGCTGCAGGTGGTTTCTCTGCATAAACTTGACTGTTCTCCTCTCAGGAAGAGCTCGGGGCCTTGCTGTCGCGGGGGATGGCTGCTGTTTGCTTCGGGGGAGCGCTGGTCTTCATCTCCACCGTGAGTGTCATACCTGGGCTCCAGTATAGATTTCTTCAGCCTTTTGGTGCAGGCAGGGACTTGCATGAGACAGTGCCATGGGCTCCCAGTGATTGGATCTTTGGGAGTCTCCAGCACAGACAGACATTCTGCATTCTTCCTGCATTTGGCTTGTGTGTGTGAATGTTGTCATTTGTAAATGTCCTTATTAAATCTGCTGTCTTGCAAATCACTGACTCTAGAAAAGTAACTAATACACCATATAATGTAAATGGTATGTAGTGTAGTATTCAGGGAATAATGACAAGAACAAAAGAGTCTGTACATGTTCGGTACAAATGGAACCACTGTTGGCCGGTCTGAGTACAAAAATGTGACTTTGGGTGAGCAGTGCTCAAACAATACTGGAAAGAAACTGAGATCTGCAGAAACGGTGGGGGGCTACAGCACAGTGTGTCTACACATCATTTTTGTTCATATGGATTCAGCCTGGCATGTGACGATTCAAGTTTTGCTTTTTGGAATTAAGAAAAAAATACTTTCCATCCAAGGTGGTCTGAGGTCTTAGATACAGAAGCCAAGAATATAGAGGGCTAACTATAGGGTGCTTAAGAGTCAATTCAGGGCATTTAGTATGCCCATCACCTCGTGCATTTATCCTTTTGTTGTGCTGAGAACATCCACAAGCCCGTCTTCTAATGACAATCAAGGGAAGCCTGAAGTGACCTGGAGTGACCTTGCCAAGAAGATAAATGTCATAAAAGGACATCTGCTGGCGAGAAGTACAAGGAGTTGTTAAAATGGCAAAGTAGAGCTAGGGATTAAAAGGGGGCAGGTTTGCAGGTTGATGTGGATTGTACCTTAGAAGGAGGTGTCCGTGGTCACCTCCTAATTGCACGTCTGCGTCCCCATGTGTCATGGTCATTTTTGTGTGTGCGTCCTTGCTCATGTGGCCTGTGGGAACAGAGGGCAGGCAATGTCCTGGATCTCCCAGTGCCCCCAGCAGCATCAGCATATTTCTGCAAAAATTATGTTTCCTATCTCTGCATGTGGATAGGGGAGAAAAATGGAAAAAAAAATAAGAAAATTTTTAATGAGTTAATCTGCTTGCCAATTGGCAAATAGTTTCATTCTTAAAGGCATTTGGGAACTTTGTTTTTTAAAGTTGTGCTTCTACAAAGTATATCCAGAAATGGTGTTTGTAGCAACTGAGCTGTGAACACCATCGTTTCATAAGTGCCTTTTTTCGTGGTCTGGATGTCGACGTCTAAAAAAACACCGTCCCTAAATATTAAACTAGGAAATATTTATTTAGAATATCTTTTCATTATTGATGTTGAAATTACAATTTTGTGGCAGACTCAGGAGAAGAGAAGAATAATTGTAGAAAAGAGTGCTAGGAGGTCCAAGTAGAGAGAAACAGTTAAACAAAAAATAGAAGAGGCCAGGTCATTCCTGGGGAAATGTAAACAGGAGCTGGAGCCCAGCAGCCTGTCAGGCAGAAATCATGCCCTGAGGAATTTGCCAGGTCCAAGGGCTGTGCCTCGGCTGGCAGACTCTGTTACTGCATTTTGTCTGCAGATCAAGGGCAAGTCCAGGGGCAGACACATCCTTCCCCTGCCCCCAAGACTGAGATGAAAGCAGAAGGTAGATTAGTTAATTTCCAGTGCGAAATCAGTGTGGCAAGATCTGGAATCTCACATTGGCATAGCAAGCTCTGTCCTTCCATGCATTAGGCAGACACAGAGCACCAGAGTAGAGCCAGAGGAATCGAATGTCTAATGGGGAGGGTGAGAGAGTGTCTGAGTCAGCCTTGCTACAGGGCCCAAAGCAGGAAGTCCCTCAGCCAAGGCTCCTGTTCCGTGGGAGGACACTGCCTACACCTGCATCCATGAGAGCTGGCTCTCGGCTCCCACTGCCAACTAGCCCCATTTGGTGAGGCACATCTTACTCTCTAAGGAGAACACAAGGATCACACCTTCACAAAGTTATGCAGCCTCAATTCCCTGAAGGTACAAGCAATAAGTTTGGGTTAAAGAACAAGATATTCACAGTGACAAAGAAATTGAGGCATTTGTGTATTCCTTGAACTATCTTCTGAATGCAAAGAAAAAGAAAGGCCCAGCTCATTTATAAAGTGTCGAGACTTATTTAGCTCACAGCGCTGGAGGCTGGACAGTGCGAGAGCATGGAGCTGGCCTCTGGAGAGGGCCTCTTGCAGCATCCAAACACGGTGAAGGGAATCACATGGGGAGAGAGCAAGCATGAGCTAACGTGTGAATTTCACTTCAATTAAAGGGAAAAAGACGTGTGTCTGACTTACGCATAAACCCAAAATATAAATAAACAGCAAAATAAAAGATAGATGGTTGGAAGTAGGGAGATCTTTTTCAGATGTGAGGAGGACCATGGAATGGAGAGGAAGGGGAGGAGAAAGAGATGAAAGAATTGAGATGCGTTGTGTGTATGCACCAACTCTCACAGGGTATATAATCATTAAGTACTGCAAACATGTACTAATAAAAAACAAAAATTTATAAAAAGAACTACTGATAGGGGGAAAAGAAGGGAAAAAGACCAGTGAGGAAAGATGAGAATTTGAAGGAGATGCAAAAAACTCAAGTTTTGTCTGCCTCCAATCTGGTTCAATTTCATTATTACTACATTTTTCCAAGAGTAAGACACTGACTTGACCAGAAATATGATGATGCATTCATTTGTCATGCAAATATCTATGTAATGACTCTATTATGGGCGCTGGAGACAGAAAGTTTCTTCTCTCAGGAAAGGCCTCTAACTCCTGCTCCCAAAAATTCTAAAGTGAGTTGAAAGTGAGTCCGTGGAGCATTTTCTCACGTGGACTCCTGAAGCTTTGGTTCTGGCTTCAGTTTGACCTTAGATTTTGAACAATGTGCAGTGCATCCTTTTCAAGTAGACTGGGTGCATCTTGAGTGCAGACAACGTGTCTTGGTCCCCATGTGACTAAGCAGGAAGTATTCGTTCGCTCTACTCTTTTGGGGGAATAGAATTTGACCTGGTTGAGGGAAGAGGCTTGCCTTACTGATCTCCACAGAAAATTAAAATATCCCTCAGTGGATAGCTAGAAATAGTATTCCTGATTTACCTGGTAGAAACAGGAAGCAGAACACACAACATCCTTCAGAGGAGGAAGAGGAGGAATGACCGTGTCACTAGGTGAGGCCAAAGGATCATCTCTTTCTTCTTTCCTCCAAGTGCCTGCATATTTGCACACATTTTGGTGTAGGTATTTATTTGTATTTTGGTGTGACATTTGAAAGATCTTTGCCCAGAAAATGAAAATCTTTGACTTGGAAGTAAAGGAGACCTGACATGTCATGACAGGAGAAATGAGCTGGGAAAGCTCAGCTTGCCAAAGCTTGCAGTACAAACAGGTCAGGTCAAGGGCATTTGTGACAAGGGCATTTGTGCCTCTAGGAGAACCCTGGACCATCACCCACCTGTGTTTAGAGAGCTGTGCTCAATTGGACTAGTTACAGATGCACCCACCACAGCTTCACCTCCGAATTTTCTGTTTCCAGAGAGCAGCCACTATCTTCTCTTCCAAATAGTTTTACCTGCCCAATGGGGCTTTAAATACCAAGTTTTCAGCTTCCAGTGTTAACTCTTTGTATGATGACTCAGCCTCACATTCAAGCCAGGGGTTGTTCAGGAGGAGCATGTCCTTGTTAAATGCATTCCCATATGAGCATTCTTCAACTCTCATTTTTACTGTGTCTTTCCTCCACTTACATCTCTAGTGGTCTGTATCCTTGCTACCCAAAGCATGGTTTGAGGACCAGTAGTGTGGGCATCATATGGACACTTGTTAGGAGTGCAGAATCTCAGGTTCCATCTCAGACCTGCCAATCAGAATCTACATTAGAGTAAGACCCTTGGCGTCTGGTTTATACACTGGGGATGGAGGTTGTCTGGTTGATATTTATAGCTGAGAAAAGCACAGGTCCTTAGCCTATATCATTCTTTTCTCCTCCAGTAAATACTCACTCCAGAAGATCCTGGTCTAAATCAGCTTGGTGACCTTAAAAGCTATCTCCTAATCCATGTGGTCTGGCTTTTATTTTGGGACTTCATTTATTTTATGTTTTTCCGAACATGGAAATTTGTCTGTTACTACTATAATTTTGATCTGGAATGATCCCCAAATGCCCATGTGTTAAAAGCTTGGTCCTCAGTCATTGGAAGATGGTGGAACCTTTACGAGGTGAGACCTCTGGGAGGTCTTCAGGTCACAAAAGATTGTGGAATCCTGGTTTCTCTGTCTTCTTTCTTCCTTTTCCCCCTCCTCTTCCTCTTCTTCCTCCTTCTTCCCCCCATACCTCCTCTGTCTGTCTGTCTCTCTCCTTCTTCCTGGCCATGAGGTTTTCTCTTCCACATGCTCCCACTCTGATGAGCTGCCACAAACCCAAAGCAATGGGGACAACCAATCATGGACGGAAATTTCTAAAACTGTGAGCCAAAATAAAAATTTTTCTTTCTAAATTGATTGTCTCAGGTATTTATCATAGTACCTGAAAATTAACACACACAAGTATTTATTATTTCAACCTATTTCTCCTGAGATGCATTTATTTTCTCATTATTCCATGTGCTATAGCTGATCCCATATCCTTCCACTTCCACACCAAGTCTGGAACTCCAGAATGTTAAATCAGAGCCCAAAGTCCATTTCTCTGCCTGAGAAAGAAGTTTGGACCTCCTTTAGCACATACCACACTCATTTGTTCATATTTCTGTATTTACTCATTTGAGGGTCCCCAGTGGAAGTCCTTTTGTCCTTTGATTCATGTTTTCAAGGTTTAGCTGAAGCTGCATGAAGCCTGAAGTCATTCTTACAGACATTATAGGTACCAAGCCCATGTTGGTTCCTGTTTCCTCCAAAATCTATGACCTGGGTACTAAATCTGGTAGACCTTTGTACTGTGGTGGCAATTGGTTTATCAGTTTACTTAGGACCTCCACAATAGTTTTATTTTTGGCTTTTAATTTTGAAATAATTTTAGACTGACAGAAAAGTTGAAAAAGAATGAGAGAATTCCTATATGCCATTCACCCAGCTTGTTAGATGTTACCAGCTCATTAGATGTTACCAGCTCGTTAGATGTTACATCTTCCACAGTGATTATACAAAGATCAAAACCAGAAGATCCTAGCACTTTGGGACACAAAGCAGGAGGACTACAAGTCCAAGCCCAGCCTGGACAATTTAGTGGTGTAATAAGACCCTTTCACAAAATAAAAAATTAAAAAAGAAGGGTTGGGCTTGTAGCCTAGTGCAAAGGCCTTGGGTTCAAGTTCCAATACCACAAAAATAAATAAACCAACAACCAAACAAACAAATACCCCGGAAGATTAACTTTGATACAATGCTATTAATTAAAGCACAGACCTTATGGCAATTTCCCCAGTGTTTCCACTGATTTTTGCCATGGTCTGAATTTTTGTGTACCCCAAATTGATATTTTGAATTCCCAGCCTCTAAGGTGATGCTATTAGGATATGGGGCCTCTTGGGAGGTAACAGATCATGATAATGGATTCCTCACAAATAGGGTTAGTTCCCTTAAGAATGAGGCCCCAGGGAGTTGCCTTGCCCCTTCCACTATGTAAGGACACAGTGAGGAAGCAGCCCCTCATCAGACATCCATCTTCCAGTGCCTTGATTTTGGACTTTCCTTCTTGATTTGGTTCCTCCAGGACTATATACAATAAATTTCTGTTGCTTGTAAACTACTCAATTTAGGTATTTTGTTAGAGCATTCCAAGGACTAAGACATATTCTTTTCCTGTTCCAGGATCCAACTCAAGATACTACGTGATTTAGTTACCATGCTTTCTGAGTTTCCTCCAATCTGGGAATATTTATTCTCTCTTGCCTTACTTTTCATGTATTTTGGTGCTGTTAGGTTATTGGATAAAAGGTTTCCCAGACTGAGTCTGTCTTGTTTTTTTCTGTAAATTTAACACAGGACTGATGTTCTCAGTGCATCTTTATATTAGGGAGCATGATGTCAACGTATCTCTTTACTGGCAATCTTATCCATGATCACTTGGTCAAGATGGTGTTGTCTGGGTTTCTCTACTGTAAAGTTAGGATTTTCCCTCTTGTAATTAATACATATCTTGAGGAAGATACCTTGAGGTTATGCAAACATCCTTTTCTCCTCAGACATACGCCTACTAATTTTGACATCCATTATTAGATCTGCTTGCAAAAGTTATTACTATGGCTTATATCGTGTATATGTTCAAACTCTTATTTAAACTGCTGCAGTATGATTTGCTATTCATTGGAACTTCTGTGAGTTTTCTTTATAGTGGGGTCCACTAATAGGATTTTATACTGATAAATGGCACAATCAAATAAAATACTCCATTCATTTACCTCTCCATCCATCCATTCATCTATTTCTACATCTACCATCTGTGTACTCCTTTTTTTGATTAAAAAAAATTTGAGATGTCAGTCTTCATATTTCTTCTAACTGTGCTTCCTCTCTGTTGCTCTGTTTGAATTGTCATGTGAACTTGCTATTATGAACAGACCAGTCAACCAAGATGAGAACATTAATTTCTTTGAGCAGATGGTTGTCAAAATTGATGTAAAAAAGATACAATTAATTTGTTTTTGCTGGGATGAGCCATTACACAAAAATTATTCTGTCACGGACATCTGTTGTTTTTGCATATGTGACATTCCTGACCCTTTCTTTAGGTCATAGCACCTAAATTTCCTTTGCAGAATTTCATCTTCTATATTCTTAGTCCATACAACTTAGGTGCTGTAGTCTGCCAGCCTGCACCTGAGATGGGCACACAGCCTACAGCACGACAGAATTATCCACTGCCTTCATCATTGGTGATTGTGCAAGAAATTGGTATTTGGCTCTAGTTGACCAAATGGCATCTTCCCAAGATTTTTGCTGGAATTATAAAATAAGAAACTCACTTTTTCTACTGGGATGGCTCAGAGACTGGGATCTAAGCTGGTCACTTCCACTGCATGTCCATGCTGGCATGTGGGGAAAAATACTCTGAGAATGAAGCTAACGAAGAGGTAAATGGTAAGATGGGAAGGGAAGAGGGGAATATGCTTCATGACATCAATTGATCAGCACTTTTTCTGAAGCTCCCTCCACTCTAGGACTTTTCAGTTGCATGAGCTAATCTATCCTTTTCCACCGCTGAAACACCTTGCCTTCAGTTTCTGTAACTTGTAACCCAAAGTCCTGACAAATGCCTTTTAAACATCTACCACATGAGAGCCCTCAACTTAGTATGATCAGTGCATGTATCTTAGCTGCAAGAAATCTCTATAAGCAAAAACGTCCACGTTATCAGCTTGAGCACCACAGGAAGACCTTTGTCAACAGGATCACAGTGAAGACAACGATAAACACTAGCTGGGAAAATATGGAGCACTGAAGACGTGAGGGCCAATCTTCTCAGCAGAGGAAGTGGCTCACACAAGGGTACAATGGTGAGAAAGTGCCAAGAGGTTGCAGGGATTTCAAAGTTCTGGGGGACATTCATAGTCGCTGGAGGTAGAGTTTAGGTTCAAAGGGAGGGTGTGAGGAATGAAGCAACAACAGAACAACTACAGAAAAGATATGTTTGAACCAAATTGTGGCCCTCTCATGACCAGTCTGGATGGTGTGCTGGGCTGCAGGATCGGGGTGCCCTGTCAGAAGCCCCGTCAGTTGTCAGGATAAACCTTAGTGCACCGCTGGGAAAGACCAGATTTGGAAAAGAAAAAGCTAGAGGTGGTTGGAATCCCAGTCTCTGAGAACATTCTGCAAGAGGCTTTGGCCATATTTGCTCAAGAATCTTCCTCATGGCATCATTTGAAAGCCATACTTTTTATTTCATGCTAAACATTGTCAGAGGGAGCAGTGGCAGATTCATCCCAGAACATGAGCCAACCCGCCTGGCATGCACACTTTTAATGGCATTCCAGAGCTCAGAGCCTGGCAGACTCCCTGGTCCGTGCCCCTGCACTGACTCCTGCCTTCCCCAGAGTTAGCATGTCAGAAGGGAGCATCTATCTTCTTACCCTCTCAACAGAGAATGTCCAGGCTGAGAGGCCAACCCCTGCCTGCGCGAGGCAGGTGTAGCTTGGCCTTGTGAAGGGTGCCATTGCACTGGCTTTGGACTCACACCTGTTTGATCACACCCGTTTGATTCCTCTCGTGCCCTCCTCTCACGCAGCTTTGGGCAAGGCCTCTCAGCACCACCATCACCGCACTGTAGTCCAAGTCACCCTCGCTATTTGCACGGGTTCTCTCAGTAGCCTCCCAGCTGGTCTCTCTGCTTCTACTGTTGCCCCTCTGCAGTCTAACCTCAGCAAAGCAACTAGAATAATTCTTTTAAAACACACAATAATTCTTTTAAGCAACTACTGTTACCTTCTTCTTAAAAGCTTCTGTTGGCTTCCTATCTAATTCAGAATGAAATCCTAAGTCCTCACTATCACCCAGAAGACTCTACAGGATATAACCGTTGCAACCTTTTTGACTTTATTTTCGAGCTCCCTGCCACCTGCTACAGCCCTTGAACTTGCTGTTCTCCCTACTGAAGCTTGACTGCTCTGCATCTCTCCATGGCCCATGACATGCTTCATCACGATGAAGGCGTGTATCTGTCAGGATAGGAAAAGATATGCTACAGTAACAAGCTCCCAATTTCAGCCGCTCAAAATAATAAATGTTTCTTTCTCATTCCCCTCACTATGTCTGTTGCAAGTTGGTAGAATGGTTCAGTTCTCCATAGTCATTTAAATTTGATGGAACAGCCACCATCTTGAATGTTGCTAGCTATTGTTTCAAAGGGAGGAAGACTCTGGAGGGTCTTATAAAGGCAATGAAATGTTTGGCTAGGAAGAGGAACATGTCACTTCTGCTCGTGTTCTTTCGTCAGTCACAGCCTCAGTGAACCACCAGGGAAGCCCAAAGTACAATCTTACCACATACTGAGAAGTGGAAGGCGTCTGTACTACTTTATGAACATCTCTAATGGTGGCCACAGCTATGAAGTGGGGTTGGGGTGGAGGGCAGGGAGACTGAGGCCAGTGGAAGTGGGTCACTAGCTCAGCTCAAGTTTGGAGAGAAAGGAGAACCTGGATGAGTCTGCCCATTACCCAGTCCCAGTGATGCTTGTAAGAAAACCTGGTGGCCATTTGTCATGGCCTTTGGGCAAAGAGTACATTCACACAAATGGTGGGCTGGGAAGAGTCCCCTGCCTAAAAATAACTTGTCTTCTGAAGTCTGTGATTCTTCCACTAGAGATTCCTTCCTTCAGTTCTAGAACAGCATTTCCCTGGTCATACCCCGCAGAACACTTTCATTAGATGATGTCTCTTGATCGAATGAGATTGTGAGGTGCTGGGTTGAGCAAGCTTAATCAGATTTTTCTTCTGCAGACATCCTCAGAGTCCTGAGGCTAATGTGAGTGGTGCCTTCCTGTGACAGGACTGAAGCGTGCACCATTTCCACAAGTTTAGAGTCAAGGAAGCTTGCCTCCATGAATGTCACTTGGAGTTCAGCTGGGAGGTTTGGGGAATGCTGGTCTGGAAGCTTTGCAGACCCATGAGTGCCCAGTGGAAAGCAAATATCCCTTGGGTTAGGGGTCACGTGGGAGAAGGAGAGCAGCACAGAGGAGGCCTTGAGAGATGGGCTGAGAAAGGGGCTGGGGGCAGAGCGCCTGCTGGGGAGGGGAGGCAAGCAGATACTCCCCCAGATGGCTGCTGACCTGGAGTCTGGCAGAGCAGGGGCATCTGTGCCCCACTCTTCGCCTCCCATGTCTCTGCTGCCTTCGCTCCCAGGAGCCGCCTCTCCTGTCCTTCCTTCTGCCCTGTGAATCCCATCAGCTTGCATTCCACAGTTCTGTCTGTTCGCATCTCCACTTCCTGAGCCAACAGCACACCGGCCTTACTAGTATCCATGGCTGACCTCTGCAGTCCTTTCTGCCTGGCTCCACTCTGGGATCTTCCTATACATCTTCTAATGATCATTCATGCAGCACCTCTAGGAAGCCAGCCCTGAGAGTTCCACCACTCCTCTCCCCCTCTCAGCTGGATGTATTGTCCCACCCCAAGCTCCCTGTGCATATCATGCTGTTTCTGTCCCTCTAGACTGGGAGTCCTGGAGGGCTTTGTCTTTATATCTTTATATTCCCCTCTGGCAGGAGATAGATGCTCAATAATTGAATGAATGAGACCCAGGCATGGAGCAAGGAATGCATTAAAACCCCCTACATAGGCAACTTTAAAAGTTTCCTGAGAAAAAGACTATTCCGTATGTTCCTGGGCTCATCCTTGTTTGTGTTTGCCCAGCTTCATTGGCACTCTGACTTCCTGGAGGCCCAAGTCATCTCACAGCCTCCCTTACTGTCCATCCATCTAGTCCACTGACTGTCTGACCTGCTCCTTCTGTCCTGATCGCTATTCCCTTGATGACAAGTCTGCTCTGGGCCACTGGACTCATTTTGTCCTTTTTCAAAAATCCTGAGTACCAGATTATTAATGGCCTGCCTCTAGCTTTATGTTTCTTAGCAGAAATAAGTGCAAATGTCTTAAGAAGACATTCTGACTCGAAGAATGGAAAGAAGGGTTTTTCTTTGCTTTTTTAGGATGAGTTTGGCTTTAATGAGTAACAAGAAAGGGAAAACTAGAAGGATGGGTAACAGAGGATGTCACGAGTTTGTTGTTAGCAGCTCATCCAGGGCTGTGTGAATCCTTTCATGGGCTCTAGACACTTGGCTTTTGTGGATCTCTTCTCCATTAAAAAATTGAAGCTTATGACTGCATTGCTATGGACCTGAATATAGTGCAGGCTGGATTCATTTTATATATTAATTATTGTTATATTTGATTTTTCTTCTGATTTAAAAATATCAAATGGGTACAAAGTTAGGAAGAATGAGCAAAAACAGCAGGGTGGCTACAGTAAATACCAAGGTACTGTGTATTTCAGAGTAACAGAGAGCCAGGTGTGGTGGTACAAGTCTGTAATCCCAGCACTTGGGAGGCTGAGGCAGGAGGATTGCTGTGAGTTCAAGGCCAGCCTGAACTACAAAGTGACACCCTATCTCAAAATGAAAACAAAAGATAACTGAAAAGGGGATTTTAAATGTTTTGTAATAAATAAATGCTTCACAATAAACAATAAATATTTGAGGTGGTGGGTATGCTAATTGCTCTAGTTGTTACATAGTGCATACATGTATTGAAATATCACTTTGTACGACATAAGTTTGTTCAATTATATGTCAATTAAAAATAATACAGAATTTAAAAGTAGAATTTAAAACATTTTGAGGGGGCTACTAAAAGCCTTCTGCATATGCTGTGTGTAGTGGCTAAGTCCACCTTGGGCCCACTGTCCTGCCCACTGTTCCTTGGGTGCACAGTACCCTTCTGACATTTTGATTCCCAGTGTCTCTTCTGCCCACAATATCTGTCCCTTAGCCCAGCCCTGTCTCTGTCCCACTCAGTCCCATCCACTTGACAGGTCCCTTCTTAGACTCAGGGTCCAGGTATTATATCACTTTCTTTTGCCCGATTCACTGAATTAAACTACAGGATACCCAATTATATTTGAACTTCTGTGAGATAACAAATATTTTAGTATGAGCATGTGTCATATTACACATCCCAAACATTGTAGTAGGCATGCTTGTACTAAGAAATGATGCATATTTATCTGAAACTCGAATTTTACTGGACATCTTGTGTGGTATCTGGCAACCCTACCCCTGTGGTTTCTGACTCCTCTTCCAACTCTCCTCCCCACCCGCTGCCCCTGCCAAAGCGCCCTAGCGTTTTCTACACACCTCAATCACGACGCAGCTCAAGGCTCCCACTCCTGTCGTCATCGTACTCAGCTGTCATAGCCTGGGAAAGTGACAGTGTATCAGTTGTCATAGATGAGTAAACGTGTACTTTCCCTTTATTTCCCCAACTATGTATTTTCAAGGATGACTGGGCAGCATTTGGTTTTAATTTCATTCAGGATGTCATGTGGCTGAGACTAAAGATGAATTAACTATTGCATAGGATGATAGTAGCACCCCTGTTAACAAAGCTGTGTCCCAACAAGACACACCGGGCTTGAAAAGCCAGAGACCCATAGCTGAGCCCTGTGTCCCTCCCTGCCATTGCGCAAGGGTCTACAGCATGAATGAGAGAAGGATGTCTCAGGCTGGTGCCAGATAGCGAATCGGCCAAAGCTGAAGCAGGACCGTGTGTGAGAGAGGGTCTTTCCGGCTCTGAGATTTAGGCTCAGGAAATTCTGATTGTCCATCTCTGTCTAGGGAGTGTATGGATTTTTTAAAAGTTCTTTTCAGTCTACTTCACTCAGTGATCACCACAGCCCAGATGACTCCTTAACCCAGGAAAAAAACCACCTTGCTGTGATGTCGTGGGCACAAGCCACACGAGACCATAGGAGCCTGGGGTCCAGGCTTCTCATCCAGCTCTCTCCCACTGCTCTCGGCAGTGAGCAACGGGAGCTGGACGCCCACCAGGGCAGCCTTCCTCGAGGAGGCTGTGAGCACTAGGGAGCCCGCAGGACAGAGCCAGGCGGTTCAAAATGACTCAAGCCTGCAAGAATGTTTGTGAAGCATAGTGAAAATTCCCTTTTTTATTGCTAAGGATTTCCCTTTCTTGGTTGAATAAAATTTCCAAAGTTGGCCACTGGTTAATTGTTTTGTTATTCATGGAGAGAAAGAAACCACAGTGACCAAATACCCAGCATGGGTGTATGTTTGTGTTGTGTGTGTGTGTGTTTAAGGACAGGTGTTCCTGCCCCTTAATTATCTCTAGTCCAGCTCTTGGCTCATCCTGAGGCCTAAAGGCACAGGCCACAGGGCCCAAAGTTGTTCCAGGGCAGTCACCAGGTGAAATGAGATAGAAAATGAAACAATGAACTGTTTCCAGGTCAAATTCAGTTTTGGAATTCTGCACATTAGATTCCTCCTGGGCTGTTCAAACTGCTCATTGGCCTAGTAAAGGCTCTGATAATTTCTATAGAACAGTGACTTTTTTTTTTAATTTAAAAAATGAGGTGATGTTATTTAACTCAGACTTTTCCAAAGCCACCTTGCCCTGCTCCTTTGGTTTCTGAGGAGTCTCCCACCTGGCTAGTAATCCCAGGAATATGCATTAAGAGAGTGGTTGTTGCAAGGAAGTGAAGAAAAGTGAGAGGTTTATCATTGCTGTGTTCTCTCTCCCAGTATTTTGGCTCAGAAAAAAAAAAAAAATGCAGCTGTTCTCAGCACTGCCCTTGGGCCTCGCCAGCCAGCCCTGACAGGACTCCACACACCTCAGCCTGTATGTGAGCCTGTGGTCTCACTGAGTCTTGAGGTGAGGGACAGTGTGTGGGGGAAGAGGAAGGCTTTGCACGAGCTCCTTCTCTGTCTGGGTGGGGTGCTTCTGACTTACTGGCACTGTATGTTACGTTTAGCCTCAGTGCTGCCTCTGAATAAGGCAAGCCCTCTCTTCTATTTTCTATTCAAGTATCCCATTTGTATTCTTTGTAGCACTTAGCATCACCTACATCAGTACATATTTACTCTCTAGAATACTGCCTGTCTTCCTCCAAATAAAATAGCAACTCCATAAGGGCAAAGATGTTGCTGTTTTAGTCACTTTTGGGTCCCCAGTGTCTCACACAGTGCCTGGCCCAGTACATGGTATAGGCACACCACAAGTGTTTGTTGAATAAGTGAAAACAACTTATCATTTTTCCCATCTGTGTAGTGATTGGTTGCTGGGGGCTGATGGGCCTGGCCACTGACCAGCAAATGGGCTACGTGGTGGTGAAGGAGATAGTTCATAACAAACACTTGTAGATGGCTGCCTGGCCCAGCCACAAGTCCGGTGGCACATGAGGAAGTACAGAAATACAGAGAGCAATAGAAATGAGTTTTTATTTGTAAAAAGTTACAAAATGATATTGTACAAAAATAAAGTCTGTAGAGAACTTTGGTTGTATAACACAAACGACCGAGACAGATCAGAGAAGTCAGAACTTCCAAAGAAGTGCACTCCTTACTGTATCCGATGAATCACAATGATAAAGAAAAATCACAAACTTTACCCTTTTGTGGATTTGGTGGAGCAATTTGCTTCCACGAGAACCTGCTTATGGTGTACAGATGATGCTGGGATCAAGGTGTCGCCTCCCAGTGGACCCTACCACCCCTTTGGGCAGGGGCTCTGTGGGAAGCTGGGGCTGAGGCTGGAGCTGGGAACATCAGCCACATCTGCCAGGGTTCTCTGAAATTGGGGCCATGTCCAAATTGTGCTGGATGGCTGGGGATGTCACTGTTCTGAGCAGGAGAGGGTGAGAGAATCCCTTTTCCTCTATTTCCCTGACATATGAGGGTAACAGAAAGGACAGAGAAGGACAGAATGTTGGAGAACTTGGGTTTTGGGGGCGATGGGTGGGGGAGATGTCTGGTAACTGCTGCTGGTTGGTTCCTTTGCAAAACATAATTATTTGAGGGAGGCCAGTAGGTTGTAAGTGCTACATGTGTCCTACTTTTGTGCCCAGGAGCCACTTAGGTAGTGAGAGATTAGCTCCTGGATAAAAATTCCTTTTATAACATATGTAATAAGCTCTAGCACAGGGCCTAGTCATCACCCATAGGTTGGCTGCCAGACAAATTCACACGGGGCCACAGAGGTGGCGGGTGCTCCCACCCTGTGTTTCCTCCCCCTGAGCTCTTTCATCAAAGAGGTAGCCTGCTCTGGGAGTGAGGTTTGGTGTGTGTGCACCGTGGCCGGGCCATAGGCCTCTTCCTTGCCTATCATTCTCAGCCAGCTTCTCCCCAGGAAACCTCTTTCTTTTAGGTCATTGTTAAATCCAGGACTACCTACTACTGGAATTTTGCCTTGTATATATATGGTTATGCATACTACAGGTAGATACATATGGAAAGGAGGGAGAACTTAAATACAACAGAGTGGAGCATGTGGCATATCTGTTGAGTGCCGGAGCAGCGCGGAGATGGAGCCCAGTGCCAGAGATCTCTGTGCGCTGCTCCTGGAGGGGCGGTTGACCCACAGGTGCTTGCTCCTTCTGAGGTGTTAAAAAAAAAAAAATACAAACAGGGAGAAAGGCTGAAATCTGGGGAAATCAATGAGAGATTTTCTTAAAAAGGTAAAGTAAGTGATTTTTGCCTAGAGAAAACCTTTTTAATACTTTGAAAAGCATGGACCCTTGTTCCCAATTAATATTTCCTTTTGTCACCTTTCTTTGCATTTTGCAAGTATATATACTTTGGCACCTTGAAAAAGAAACTTTAATAAATAAGGGAAAAAAAGAGAAATTCATTAGTGAACGGTAATAAATAACAATAACTTAAATCTCAATAAATATCATCTCTATATTTCTGTATCTGAAACAGATGCATTGCATCGAGTAGCCTCTCTGGTCACTGGTGACCATGTGCAGACGGAGCTGGGTATGTAACATCTGTCTCTCTGTAAACGAAGGCCCCGGGGCGGGTCTCCCTGGCCGAGGGCAGCTGGGGCCTTCCCTGCTTGCTCTCCTAGGAGAATGCTGCTGAAAACCACAATCTCTTCCTGTTTCCGAGGACATAAAGGAAATACCTTCAGGTTTGTTTTTCATCACGTGGACAGCTTTTTTTTTTTTTTTTTGGTTCCTAGCCAACTTCTTCCCACCCTACATACTATATTCAAAATTAACCACCAACCATTCCCCAAAACGCTGGTTGTAGTCAACCTCAGGCCTCAGCTTTTAAGTTCGAAGGTTATTATCTTTTGTGTCTCCGCTATTTTTCCCCCTCTCCTTTCCAGGGTATGAATCCATTGAGTGACAGAAAAATACACCTTTCTTAATTTCAGCAGTAGAACGTAATGACAAGGAGTGACACCAGGCTCATCGCCTCCCTAGTGTCATCAGACATGTGAAAACGAACCACAGGAGATACACTGGTTTGGTTCTTCGAGTGCATCCGCGACTGCGACCATGGTTGGTGATGGTGGACTGTATCAGAAGAAATGATGGCAACAGCCACCCAGGGACACCAGCCCTGAGCTTCTGGTGACACTGGCTGCTGTCCTAGAGAATCCAGATGGCTGTTTTCTCTCTCCCATCCAGTTTTCTATAGCTGGACCTCCTTTTACCAGGCTCCCACGATGGCTGCCTTCCTCCGTCTCCTCTTCCTCCTCCGCCTCTGCCTCCTTGGTCCTCATCTTCCCCTCTGGGCAAACATTTCTTGGGAACCTTGGTCCCTTTCTTTGCACTGTAGCAGGAATGCAATACACAGCAGTCTCTGGAGCCGGAGTCAGATACATCCACACCTTTTAGCGGAATGCTTTCTTAGAATATGGTAAACCAGGTTATCATCTAGAAATGACAGGTCATCATCGAAGGCAATGGGTCTGCAACAGGCCTGCCCTACTTTGTCACTCACTAGCCTTCTACTTCTGGATAAATTTTTCAGTATTTTGTCGTACATTGTCTCAGCTGCATCGCAAGAGCCGCTGCAATACCGAAAAATCAGTTCTTCCTTGGTTTCATAGCCCAAACCCAAGTCTGTGACATTTAAATGTATCGCTGTTAAGACACAGCCCCGATTTTTGCCCCTCTGGCCTCTTCGACCTTTTCCTCTGGAATTCTCTGGGTTGGCAGCTGCAGCCTGCCGATTCCGCTCTCTTCTAGGAAGCACTGCCATCTGTTTATCTGGTGACCTTTTCAGTCTTTTAATGGTGGCTTGAATAAAATCCATGACATCATCGAACTGATCGGGATAATCCTCTGGCATATTTGCTGTTCAACAAGAAAACAGAAAATGTCACATGAGACAACAATGACCATTTCAAGCAATTTTGTAGATCAAAGTGCCCCCTAAAGTCAGTACAAACTGGACCCACAGTGAAATGATCAGCCACTTAAGCTAAGCGCTCATTGTAACCCCTTAGAAATGGAGGCTAATATGTATCCTCTAACACTTCACAGAACAAAGATTAGTTGGAAAAAGAGACTAATGGGGTGGGTGATCCACTTTATTGTAGAAATACAACCCTTACAAGTATATTTTACATTTTACATTCTGCAAGTCAGTGGAGAGAGGGGCTGTGAGCAGGATGACCATTGAAGGATTTTCTCTTGCTTTGGGACATAGCCTAGAGCCTGGTTCTCAAACAGGAATGTGTCGTGTTATGGTTTATATCTAGATGTTCCTTCGAAATGTCATGCACTCAAGGTGGGGCTTTTGGGAAGTGACTGGATCATGGGTGTGTTATTGGATTAGTCCACTGAAGGCTTTATAGCTGGGTATAACGTTGGAAGGCAAAGCCTGGTTGGAAGAGGCGGGTCACTGTGGGCGTGGCCTGGAAGGGTATATATAGCCCTCGTCTTCCCTTGATTCCTGGTTGGATTCCTGCCTGCCCTGCTATGAGCTCTTTCTCCTGCCAGGCCCCTCTACCATGCTGCCCTGCCTTGAAGCCAGCTGACTATGGACTGAAACCTCCATGAACTGTGAACCAAAATAGACCTTTCTTCCTTTAATTTATGTCAGGCAATGACATAAATTGTCCCAGCAATGAGAATGTAAGACATCCAGAAAAACACCCAGGATGCTCACTGAAATGCAGAGTGCTAGACCACCCTTGGAGACCAAGAAGTGGGGAGAGGAGCGTCAAGAAATCTGCATTTTTAACAAGCTCCTGAAGAATTCTGATAGTCACAATTCATATACCAAACTTTGAGAAACACTGTTTTAGAGGCCAAAAAAAGTGTCTCCCAACCTTGTGATTTTCATGTGGAGTACCCAGTGCTCAGCTCTGAAATTCATCCTGAAGTTGCGTGGCTGAATGGGCCCAGAATATTTGGACATAACAAAAAAGAGCTCCAGAACCCGAGTCTACTTTAAAACTTCTTTAAGGAACTCTAAAGTATGGAAAGACAACTTATACCTCACTAACAAAGAGACTAATTTGCCATTTCCTTTGAATGGTGTGACTTTAACAAAAAAGGTGTGGTGATTTAAATGTATCCCAGCACTGGTTGAAATAAGAGGTTGTTTGTGGATGAACACAGACCTGACCCCATGGGGGAGGCCAGTCTCTGTTGTAGGCCGTCACATGACTCTTACAGTCTGGTACAAATCAGACAAGAGATGATGTGCCCTTCAGGAGGTCCCATGGGGGAAAATGAGAGGACACTACCTCATGTGGGACCTCCGGTTAAAGCAGCATGAACTTGCAATCTCTTGATGTTTTTGGGGGTATTTCAGTATTGGTGCAGCATTTGACCAATTGAGTAAGAAAAATAATTGTTGGGACAATGTAATGTATTTCTAAAGGGAAATCAAATCAAACTGGAAATATTAGGTATTATCCTTTTAAATGTCCCCCGACCCTATTTTCAGGCAATTTAGTTTCTTTAAGATTATATGTGGCTTAGAAAAATATACCTAAAAAGAGTCGTTAGCAAGAGGAATTTGGTTTTTTTGCCAAGTCTGTGTTAAAGCACAGAAAGAGTAGATTATGCCACCCCCAACTCAAATGATTTGATCATAAACCTAAATTATTTATTTGTTAAACTATAGCAGGTATTCTACTGAGTAAAATGAAATACAACTAAGATTACTCAACTACTTGTGTGTTAAGCCCCCTGACATGTTGGGCTGGATCATTCTTCTTTGTGGGAGGCTAGTCTGTGAATTGCAAGATGTCAGTATCCCCCAGTCACCACAACTACAGTGTCTCAAGACATGGCCAAATGTCTCCATGAGGGCAAAATCATCCAGACTGAGAACCACAGCTAGGGACTCTGGCCTTTGGGCGGACTAACTGCTTTTGCTTAGACTGCTGTTCCTTAGGTGACTCTGTTTCCTTCAGACCTTTGCTCAAATGTCATGGTCAACAGTTCCACTCTCACCTCCTTGTTTATTTGTTCAGTTTTTGTGTTTTGTGCTGAGGATCAAACTCGGGACCTTGCACTTGCTAGGCAAGCGCTCTACCACTGAGCTAAATCTCCAACCCCTTGACCTCCTTGTTTAAAATGCAATATATCCCCAACCCCTACTCCCTGTGCCCTGCTTCCCCCACTGCCACCACAGCACTGCTACATTCTAACACACTGCCTGAGGTGTGTTATTTATGAACTGTCTTCTTTGATAGAATGCCAATTCCAAAAGGCAGGAACTGCCTTTTGATTGATCACAAACAAATGCTAAGTCCTGGAAGTCTCGATAACTGTTTGTTGAATCAGTCACTTTCCATAGGAAAGAAAGAGTTCTCGATGTTTCAAGGGGACACCAGGACTTCCACTGAGAACTGTGTCTTTAAGATACTGTGACTGAATGGCTTCGTCACAGGCTTAGTTTACCAGACAAAAGAATGTCTAGTTAAGTTTAAATTTCAGACAGTGAATAAAATTTTAAAACAGATCATCCCAAATATTGCACAGGACAAATTATGCAACATTTAGGATATACTTACACTTCATTATGGGAAAGCTTAGTGCTCTGTTCCTTAAATTTCACTTGTCCTTCTCCTGGTGGCCCACGTAGAATGTGACTGCCCAAAATGCGTATGATTTTGGATGATGTGTGGTAAACAGAATACTAACTGTGAGTTAAAAGGCTTCTTGGTAGTGGTGTATACTGTGGTGTATACTGTAGTATCCAAATCCATACCATGTACAACACCAAGAGTGAACCCCTAAGAGTGAACCACCAAGAGTGAACCTCAAAGTTAACTGTGGGCTTTGAATGATTATTTTATGTCAAGGTAGATTCATCAGTTGTAGCAAATTTTGAAAATGGAGTGGGCTGCGTACGTGTGGGAGCAAGAAGTATATGTGAAATTTCTGTATTTTCAGCTCAATTTTGTTGTAAATCTAAAACTGCTCTAAAAAATAAAGTTAAAAAAAAAGCTTCCCACCCCCCAAGAAGCACTGGATAAATATTTGATGTGTTAAACTGAAGGATGTAGCTAGTGAGAACTCTTCCTTTGGATGGAAAAATCTCTTTCTTACCTTGTAGCTAATATGAAAATATTAGGTAAGCCCTAATTTCAGACTATTAACGTGAAGCCTTCCCCCCTTCATATTCGCAAAAAAGAGAATGAACAAAAAATATTTATATAGAAAATTTTGACACCATTGAGTTAATTCATAGAAAATTTAAATTTATCAATGTGAGGTGTTTGGAGGGAGCATTAGAAGCCATATATCTTTGCAGAGGGGTTCTGGGCAAACCTCACTGGGTCTGTTCCTAAGAATGCCACAGAAGCATATAGCCCAGCTCAGGCAAGTAACTCCCCCTACGCACTGAGAAGTCCATTGTTCCTTCAATCTCCCAACAATTCACTGAGCTAAGGAGAAAGGAAAGGGGCTAGGGTTTGGGCTAGTTCCCTAAATGAGGACTTACTGTACACAGTGGCATATGCCTGTAGTCCCAGCTACTAGGGAGGTTGGGGCAGGAGAACTAATTGAGCTC
The DNA here is from genome assembly GCA_004026905.1 of Hystrix cristata. NCBI lineage: Eukaryota > Metazoa > Chordata > Mammalia > Rodentia > Hystricidae > Hystrix > Hystrix cristata. The sequence goes on from PVJO010009135.1 coordinate 33,593, forward strand.
AGGACTTCATGAACACCCTGGACAAAATATTGAGACATCACCTCAAACAAAACAAACAAACAAACAACAAAAACCTTAGTGGGATATCGCTTTCTGCTTCATAAAAGGCTTGGCAGAATGTCAGATACACAAACAGCCCTCACTAAAGTTAACTTTGACAATAAAATGCTTGTAAACCACAAAAGAAGAGCATCATTAAAAACAAAACAAAGCAGGGAGGTCAAATACTTGCTCATTTCCCAGACACACTTGTAAGACATATCTTGGAAAACATGTCCATCTCAAAGCTAAAGTTTCTGAAAAATCAAAATGCTCAAGTGTACTTAAGTCGCCCTTCAGAGTGCATCCAAATATTCTGGCTTTATTCTATTTAAAGTATTTTAATTTTGTTGTGTCCTTCGTACAAACAGTGTTACTTAGATAAATGAAACTTGGTACTGGGGTACAACTCTGGGAACAGACCGTTCACTGAAAAGAACTTTTCTGTCTGGATTATGCACGAAAATAGTAAAATCACCTTAGGAACAAAAGACTGGCATACCGACTCTTTTGTAAAGTTAATTGAGTTTTTATAAGAACGATGATGGTGAGGGCTCTGAGTACTCTTTCTAACAGCTGAACTAAAAATTACATAATTCAAAATGTTATCTTAGTTTAGATGGCACTAGTGGACAAAGTATTCTCCTAAAATGTCAACTTTCTCTTATAAACAGTACTGGTTAACTGTGTTTTAATCGGAAGGTCATGTTTATGCTCGTAGGTGGTGGCTCCTCTTATCCTGGTCCTGCTGAACAGCTAACTCAGCCTGGGGCCTAAGTCTTCAAACTGTTAGCCCAAGACTGTCGCCTGAGCAGCGGGAACATGACTCCTAACCCAGAGTGGGACTGGACTCTGAGGTCGGAGAAGAGAGGAGCTGGTCCTAGCATCCATGGTGCCCCTGTCCAAGAGGTAAGGTCTCCTTGCCAGGGTTGAGATCTGCCAAGTCAGCTCTGGTGGATGCAGGGTTCTGGGAAGAAGGCCCAGGTGTTTCTTCTTCTCACCTCTTTCCCACATCATAAAGCACCCAGCTTGTGTCCTGTCCAAGAGCGAACATGCTGAGGTTCACAGGGGTGAGCTGCTGCCTTAGCCAGGGCCACACAGGTGAGGGGGTGTCTAGAACCAACATCCAATGCCCTCACTTGGAGCAGTATCCAGCTCTGGGATGGGGCTAGACTTGGGGTGTGAGGCCTCAGAACGCTGTATCTGGGGCTGCTGAGGTGCTGAGCAGTCTGCTCGGAGCTGCAGAGCATCCCACGACAGGCTGTCCACCTGTGGCGAGAGGGGAGTAGAACCCTTCCAGTGATGGGAGACATTCACCCTGGTGCTCTTTGCCTACCTATATTGTACCAACTGTTGCGTATGCCAAGTATCTGAAAAACAGACGTCACCTCCATCTACACACACACACACACACACACACACACACACACACACACACATTTATATGAAAAGAAAATTCAGCCTAGCAATGATATAGCTTCTCAAGAATTACTAATGCCATGTTTTGGAGATAAATAATTTTGACTTTTCAACAAGATATGAACATGATTTTCTTCCACAAATATTGGATTATTATTATAAGAACTGCATGGCTAAGAATTACCTGTAAAATTCCTCACATTATGAAGTTTCATTGGGCTGTATTTTAATAGCTTCCTTGAAGCACTTGAAGTGTATCAGTGTAAAGGTAAGATGGATGCCTACTTTCATGCAGCATTAAATTTAAACCTGACACCATTCCTGACAGCCTAATACAGGACCCAACATTATCTTCTCTTTTTGGATCGGGAAGCTGAGGTCCAGAGAAGACAAATGTTTGCTCATGGGTAGTAATAATGGATTTGGCTGGTTTGGTTTCAAAGTTCAAGCTAGTTTTAGTGTTGCACGCTGTCTGTTTAAGTAAAAATCCTACCCTGCAGCTTCTGAAATCTTGAGGAAAGGGTAATTTACTCTGAAACAAGCACAAGATATGCTGATTTCATCTCACCCACTCAGCAAACTCAGAATAGGAAGTGAGAAATATATTTTCTACTCAAAAATTCAGTACGAACTTAGGTATATTAAGTAGATCCCAAAGATAAGCTGCCACAGGCCACAGAATGCAGCAAATAGTCTCCAAAAAGGGAAAATCCATGACATTCAGGGGCATCTCTCGCACATCCTGGTCTTGCATGTCACTCTAAGACAGATCTGGCAACGTCCCAGTCAGAACCGGAACACCAGCAGCCAGCAGTGCGGCAGACTCAGACAGAGGACCCATCTCCGGAAGCTCCTCGTGCTCAGTCTGGCACCAAACGGGGAGGCTCTTGCTGCAGAGTTGGAGAGGACAGAGCCCAAGATTCCAGGCCTGGGTTGGGTCCTGACCAGCTGCATGACCTTGGACTGGTCACTTAACCCTTCTGAGGTCAGCCTGATGCCCTCTGGGGCCCTACCTAGCTCTAAAGCCCTAAGATGTGGACAGTCCAATCTTTGGCCAGAAAATGCTGCTGGACACTGGTTTTAGCCACCTCTGTAAGGGAGCAGATGCTGCTCAGCCCCCACCATCAGAGGCCCCATGAAGCCCCACAGAAGGTATTTTAGGATCTAGCAGCTCTCACTCAACATCTTCAGTTTACCTCTTGGCTCAGCGTGCCTGCTATGTCTGAAATAACCATCGCCAATCCTCTCCCAAACCAGCAAGTTACTCCCTGTGCTCTATTTAAGAGAGACAAAAGGACATGTAGAAAGGACCTGTATTCATGTCTGAAAAGACCCAGATTCCACTGTGAGACATTCTTCAACCTCACTTTCCACCTGCAAGAGCAGAGCTGGACGCAATGTCATCTGAGAGGACAAGTTACGACCACATTCTGTAATTCCGCAGTCCCCACCAACCAGAAGTCAAACACTAACCTTGCCCTTCTCTTAAAATTTCCATTTTATTCATTTTTGTTTTTGCTGCTGCAAGTATGTTTAGGTCATTCCTGGCTCATGACTCCAAGGTTAGAATTGTCTGCTGCAACCGCCACAAAATGGACCATGAGGGCCCCACAGCCTGTCCTAGGAGGCCTTCTATGCATTGTGGTGTTAATTCTCATTCTTATCTGATCTTCAGGGACCTCTGAAATGTGCAGCGTGAGTCCATGAAAATGTTCCAGTTCTCTGAAAAATTCTGTAAAGTTTCTTCACCTGCTATCGCTTATTTGAACTAATTAGTAATGATAATAACAGAGCCTATAAATCACTAAGCACTGAATGCTGATGCGTCTTCCATTATATAATGATCACCTTTGCTTTCCTGTTTTGGATACAGAAGTCATCTACTGTTCAAAAACAGTCATAGGCTACTCTTGGGTTAACTCCAAAAGGGGTCCACAATGTCCATTTTCTGAAAACAATCACCAGCTGAGGCAATTTACGAAGTCACTGTGACCCTTTCCAGAGTTACCAGTGAATTCTCTCCATGACCAGTGGTTTGTTGACAATAAGGCACGACATCAGTTTATTTGAAAAGTATTTGTGTTGTAAAAACACCCATGTTTTGTTGTTTTAACAAAACATTTCTGGATTCTCTCAAGGCAAAAGAAAAAGACCAACTAGAATGCAAACCACTTCAGAATATAGAAAAAGGAGCCTGGGGTATACTTGTAAAAGCCACATTACCCACCAAAATGCCTTTTTATTTTACTATTTCCACCCACTTTGACCAACATGGCACACACTTATTACTCACACTATATTTTGAACTGTTAGGCTACACTTCAGCTAAGAAAACTTGTAATAATAAATGTACTGGAAATTATTTCATGAATACAAATAGCCAAAAAACTCCACTCAAGAAACAGTATATTCATTTCATTATTCCTATTCCAATTGCTCTGATTTCTAAGTATGTGGTCCATCCTTTTATTATAGTTACGCTAATGAATTTACAGTAATACAGCACGGTCCCCTGGAGGGGGAAATGCCTATTCTCTGGCTTTTAAGTCAGGAAAACATCCAACAGGGCGTCCATTTGTTAGCTAACCCAGGAACACCTGGTGTGCGCTAAAAGCACTCCACAGCCAGCAATAAACACCCCAGGCTAATGAGCACACGCCATGAGCTCTGTTCCTGCCCTTGTAAAAACTTAACAGGAAAGGGTGAGAAATTACCCAGTAAAATTAAGGACACAAAAAGCTGATAGGGAAAATAATCCCCTGTGTTATCACAGGCAGGTGGTTCCGGGAGTGGGGGAGATGCCAAAGGAGCCTGGTGGAAAACCTCCTCCCCACAAAGCACTGCCCCTGGCCTCAGGGCCCAGGTCTCTGGGGATCCACAGAGTCCCCCACCATCCTCCGCCTTCCCAGAGGACCATCTGCATAGTGAATAAAGGAACACTGAGAGCTTTAGGGACTTGGATAAGAATCAGAAGAAACTAAGACAAGACCACAGGACAATAGAGACAATGAAAAAAAAAAGTTCTCTATCATTTGAACTTCTTCGATAGATTCCTGTGGTCACTTTCTACCCTCAGTGAATGAACTTACTGGAATCTCAAAGCCTCTCCAGATACTCAGGTGTGGATTTCATCCTGAGATACTTCATTTGCAAAACCCTGGTGCCTGATTTGTCTTGTTGCTGACTTTTCGATGCCATCAGAAGAGCCACGTCTGAGTGACATAGGCTGGCAGGAGGTGATCTTGTGGACTGGTGCAAAGGAAGAGCTCCAGACTCACCTGCCCTGGTCCAGACTCTGGTTATGTTGCTGCTCCCAGGAAGCCCCCGTTTCTCTATCTTAAAACAGGACTAGTCACACCTTTACCTGTGTATTCAGGTTACATAGACCCTGACTCTTTGAGCTCAGGGTCTACCTAGCCCACAGAAAACACGTGAAAAATGGGCCTTGAGTAAGTCCATATGGTGGCACATCTGCAGTGATTCTTCGGCAATGCTTACACAGTGTGCAGCTGCACAAAGATAAACTCTATGGGTTCTAGAAAGCACTGTAGAAGGCAAGATTACCCCAAAGGGGATCCAGACCTGGGTCCGCTTCATGCTAGTGCAGTCTACAGAGAGACCTCTGTCCAGGCTCTGGAGCCCCAGCACAGTGGTCTGTGGGCAGAAGGTACAGGCCAACCTTGGGAACCTGTGCTACTTCTCTGCATCCTAGAAACACCAAGCAATGAACCAACACAAGATCAACGAGTTAGCAGATTGCCATGAGTGATATCTGTCTGTTTTCAGACTGAGGCATATGTCTCTGTGGGGCATACGAAGACTTTCTGCAGCGCCTGTGGGTAGCTTTGAGGGAACCAGTGTCCACTTCCTCAACTTCCCCATATGCTGTATCCTACAACTGTGTGTGCCAATATTCCTGTTGCTGGCTCCTCCCCGTACCCCCTTTTAAGTCTTTCATGTACCTCACTGCAAGAGGGATGTTTCTACCACCTCACTCAAGTTACTGTGGCCCTGTCCTGGGGATGTGCACCCTCAAGTGCCACACAAAGGCATTCAGGCACATAGGGCTCTGTGGGACCAACTGATATCAGATGCTTCCTGCTGTGAGGATAGAACATCACAAATACAGTATTCCCAGGATGTTTACCTGAATCTAACCATGTAGAAATAATCAGACAAATACAACCGAAGGGCAGTCTGGGAAATAGCAACTGTTGATGACACGGAAGAATAAAAGGCTTGAGAACAATTCTAAATTAAAGAAGAATAAAAGGACCACACAAGCAAATGCGATTTGTGATCCAGGATTTTAAAAAATGGTGGAGGGAATTATTGCCTCAATTGGAACATTTGAATATGGACTATCTACTGGATAACAGTATTATATTGATGTGAAATTTCTGGATACCGTTACCTGAACCATGCTGAGGCTGACATTGTACTTGTTCTTAGAAAATACTCGAGGAATATTTAATGTTAGGATGTTTGCAATGAATTCTCAAATGGTTCAGAAAAAAAAAAGGCAAATTGCTACCAAGAAGCCAGTTTTAGTGAAGAGTGTGGGGGTGCTCATTGTTCTGGGGGCTTTACTTAGAGCGAGTCATGCAAATTAACTGAGAAATACTGAAGCAGTGGCTCCATACTTCATCTTGCCAGACTCCTGGCAAATCCAGATGTTTTATCTGCTTGTCTGTCCATCTGTCTCATTATTAGGATCCAGAAGTGCCACTGCTCTCATGGGGTGTATAATTAACATATGTATTTGAATTGAAAATGAAGTCATACCTTTACTGATTAAAAGGCCAATGTATTTGGGCTGTTTAGTTTGAGACTCTGCCATGAATTGAAGAAATGAAATTGGCAGGTTGAAGGTTTTGCCAAAAATATATAGTTCCTGACTGGGCCAAAAATGACATGTGGTACAACTACTTAAATTTATGATGAAAAATTTTAGATGTCAATTTAAACATGGGCAACAGTTTCCAACATTTTAGTGGCAGGGCTGTATGCAAAAATGTTAGAATACCACAGCCTGTTTAGAGCCAGGCCTTTCTACCTCGCCTGCCTTATCCAAGTCACACAAAAGTGGGCTTGGCCTCTGCTGAGCTAGTCCTTGTGTCTCGGTGATGACCTGACACTCTGCTTATGCAAACCGACTCCTGGCCCCACTGGGGCAATTGCTCTGGGACTTGTGCTGTTGTGATTGGTCTTCACATGAATGTCCCTCTCCCTGAGCAGAACGAGACTGATCTGAGAAGAAGTATTTCCCACAAGGCCTCCCAAAGGCTGTCTGCTTGTCAGCTGTGGGAGGAGACTTTGATTTGTCGCTGAGATAGGGAGCCTTCTCTAATTGTGAAAAGTGTCAGTTTTATGAGAGTTCTTATAAAAATCCAAGTTTCTCTCCTTAAAATTTCTAGATCTGAGCTTTGAAGTGGCCATTAATAACACTGTAGGCCCACATGGTCCAAATGGAAATCAAAAAAGGGACCTAAAAGAGTTTAATAGTCTCTCTTTTCTGTTAGTTTGCGTGTTTGGTTTTTCTGGAAATCTGTGTTTTAGGGCTTACTAATGTATTTTTGGCAAACCAAATGTTTGTGTTCCCTTAATCTACTCATCTGAGAGCACAGTCTGTATTAAGCCAAAAAAATTCCTGGCTGTGGGACTAGATGTCTGAGGTCCAAATTCTGGTTTTGCCAGTTACTAGATGTGTGACCTTATACACCTCTCCAGATCTCATTTCTTCACCTATAAAACAGAGATAATCTTGTCCAGAAGAGCTCAGTCTTCTTAGATTTTAGGATGAGATAGAAACTTATTTGTACAAAACAGGTGATCCTAATTTTGAGTTTTTATTTGCAGTTTTCACTTACTTGAGGGTTAACAGGTTGACTTGATAGTGCCTATATCTAGAAGCTTTTAAAAAAATAAAGGTACACTACTGCAAAATGAAAAAATATGTGTGTGCTATAGGCCACACTCACGGGAGCCTGGTTGCTGTGTGGTGCCAGACAGCTCCAAAGAACTTGTCACCTGCCTGCCGTGGAGCGTCTCTTGTCACAGAAAACAGAGCAACCCCCTTCTCTTCCTAGATTTTTGTAGTGCCGCATAATCACCTACCAAGATATCTGATATTTCCCACCCTTTCTCAGTGCCTCTTCACAGTGATTGGACACTGTCTGCCACCTACACCTTCCCTGTGTTGTGGCCATGAACTTTCCCATGCTGCTCCGTAGTCTGGAATGTCTCCCTTTTCTTTTCCTTTCCAGTGGCCAGCTTTCAAGCACCAGCTCAAATCCTCCCTCTTCCCTGAATTCTTTCCTGCTCTAATCTCCAAATCTCAGTGATCTCATGGCCAGGAATTCTTGGCATGACTTCAATCAGAGTAAACCCCTCTCAGTAGAGCCCGGCACTACCCACTCCTCTGTCCAGCTACCCACCTGCCTATCTATCGTTTACAACTAGATCACAAGCTACTTAAATTCACAATTTTGCCTTTTTAATGCTGCACAGCACCTAGCAAAGGAAGAACATTTAATACTTCTTGATTGAACTCAAGTGACTAATAAGTATGTTCATCAAGTGAGGGCCATGGGTGCTAAATAAAAATGATTAAAACAATGTTAGGAGGGGGAAATACCAAATCCCTTTCATTTTTGTATCTGTGGAAGCAGATTTTTTTGAACATATTGCTTAGGCTTCTGGACCAGCATAATATCCCAAGATTGGCCAGTCCAAAGTGAGTCTTAAATGCATTTCTCTCAACAGCAATGTTTCGAAATCAGTCTCCAGACAGGAGTCAGAGGGAGATGCTGGCATTGGATCTCGAGTAAAGGAGTGGTGCCTCCACACAGGTTCTTATTTCCAAGAGACCCTTTCCAAGTACAGAGCCCCTTTCCTAGCTTACGTAGTTGCTTTGTAATAGTATTTGTTCCATCATACAGTCATGAAGCAGTGGGTGGATGGTGCTTATTTATTCAGAATTCTGTATAACATTAGATTTGAAAGTTTAACATGTACCCAACACTAGAAACTTCCGTAGTTGTATAGTAGTGGGTTGAACATTTACTAAAATTTACTACAAGTTTGTTTGTTTGTTTGTTTGTTTTTTGCTGGATTTAGGAAACATTTTAAGTTAAATGTGCAACTGGTATCAATTAAAACAGATTTGCTTCCTCTCAGTACAGGTAGCTTCTAATCCATACCCTCTTATCACTTACAAGGGAAGCTCTTATTATCCTGGCCTGGCTCCCTTCTTCCCACAGGGGAACCCCCCCTCCATGATCATGGGAGTGTGGTGGGGAAAACTTCACAGGAAGTGCATGGGCTCAGCAACTGGGGAAGGGGGACTGTGAAAGCTGTGAAGAGCCAAGGGCAGCTGATGCAGGGAGCAGAATATCAGGTGAGGTCAGCCTGCCTACAAGCTGACCGACTAACTGTGGGGCCCAAACAGACTCCTGCAAGCCAGCACTTCTGCTGCTGATACTATGCTGAGCTGCTTTAAAGTATATCATGTAGATGGGTGTCCTGGTAGAAGTTGTGGCAGAAGGGAGTTCACTGGCCACCGGGGGAGGGGCCATGAGAAGTAGGAGGTTGGCAAATAACAACTATGATGCCTAGTTGTGGAGCACAGTCATTCCAGAACATTTCCTTTAACGCCTGGACAGGTTTAATATCATCCATATTTTACAGGTGAGGAAACTGAGGTCAGAGAGACATTAAGTCACAACTGGTTAAGTAAGTGGAAGGCTGAGATACAGACTCTGGCCTGATCTGAATGTATTAGCTTGTGCTCTTTCTTGGAAACCTCCTGATGTCTTGCTCTGTGTTCTCCTTCTGTAGACTATGGGAGGTGGCACCCAGGGCAGAGACGCTCACCTGGTCATCTTGCGAATTACAGTTCAGTTACATCATGGTTTACATAGGTTTTTGTGGGCCTAAGAACTTGATAGTTTGCTTAAAAGATTGTTTCCCAAGGAAATTGCATGACCTGCTACCGAATTGGTATTACAACTGGGGATTATCCATAATTACAGTTTAACAATATAATAATGTCTCTTCTAGTTGGCTTCTGGTTGCACACAATATTAAGCCCACTGTCAGCCCAAGGTTCCTTCATGACTTTTTTTTTTTTTTAACACGTATCACACCTGTTTATTTACTGGGAAGTATGTTCCACCAGGGCAGAGACTTTTCTCTGCTCAGTGTACTAAGGTACTCCTAGCACCTAGGACAGTGCCTGGCACATACACGCAGCACATGGTATTTGCTAAATGTATATGTGCATTTAGGTCGTACAATTTTAAAACCACTCACATTTTATGCTTCTAGGTGTAAAATAGATTTAGAGCTGAGGTATGGAACAAGATTCCAATGCATTAACTTTCAATAAATTCAGGGAATCTTGTGCTACAGGTTTTAGTCATTAATTGAAGATTCCTCTTAAATAAAGTGTTTCCCTCTGCCACAAAAATTGCATTTCAGTAGTTTGGGGAAACTCTGGTCTCAGCATCAGCAGATCTGTGTCCTGCCATCATAGATTTTTGGCACTTTGGACAAGTTGCTTGACCTTTTAAAATGTCAGAACCTGAAATTTTAGGTTTAGCTGAAACGTTTCCTTTCAGCTTTAAATGCTATGACGTCTGTGAGTTTCATCTTGTAGATTCCTCATGCTTACTCTATTCCCCTTTGAAGAAGATACTGGCACGAAGAAAAACAAATGAACAAAGGTAACAAAGGAGAAAAGTCTTGGATGCTTCAAAAGGCATATCACAAGTCCTTGAGTTTAGACAAGTTATAAGCTACTATGGGAGACAGCTATGGACCATTTACCTTAAAGTCAGCCTCTAGGCAAGCAAGTTAACTAGTTATGGTTAGTTCATACTACGTATGAATAACTACTTGATTAGTTCATACCATGTATGAATTGAATTCTGGATGTTTCGTTTGCATTGGGGCCCACAGAACACATGTACTCTCAAGGGTGAGTGTGTGGAATGGGTAGTCTCAGTTCCCCTTGAAAAGCACACAGTGACTTAATGTGATGAAAAGTTCTTTTGCTCAATTACTAAGTTACAAGCATCTGAAGGGAGCTAGAGGGACCAGAATTTATGGTACTTTCTATTTTCAAAAGAAATACAGTGGCTTAATGTTTTTCTACATAAGCCTTAAGCAGTTGCACCGTGTACAATGCAGGATATAAATGTCAGCACTATGACAGGGGCATGTTGACACTGGTTGAGAGTTCAAAGTCTGCACACTGTCATTATTTTGCCTTCCGTGCACTGACAACTTGCTACCAAACTGAACATACCTGGAAAGAAGTCAATTTGGCTTAGAATACAGCTCAGTTTCTCTTTGAGAACATTTTCTCTGTCGGGTTTCCTCTAGGATCTACTGAGTCCTCCTATAGATAAACAGAACTGGGCATGTTCTGCTGATTCAAAGGTAAACAGAATAGTCAGAATCTTGTCCACTGATGATTTAGCATCAGTTTGGGAAAAGGGAAGTAATCCTCTTCCCACATGTCATGCCCTCCCCCATGCAATTAGTAGGATCAATGATAACTTGCTTGCTTTGTGGCTGTCTGTACCTTTGACGAACTACCAATTCTTTTACGTATTACCAAGCTGTAGAGAGATTCAACTCTGCTGCACAGTAGACCCACCTGGGTCTCAAAGTCTAGATGCCCGTACTGTACCCCAAATCAATGATCAGAATCTGCTGGGTTGGGGTCCTGCATCAGAAACTTAAAGGTCCCTGGGTGATTCTAGTCTCTACTTCTGAATCTCTTCCCAAAGGACAGTTAGGACAGGAGCATGACACGCCAAGGAGCAAATCTCACAGCCACCAGCATTTTGGAGCAGAAAGGCCTCCCTTTATTCTACGGTTGTAAACTATTTGCTAGGTTCTAAAGTAAATAATTTTTTCATAGAGTTAACTGAAAGCACAACCAGAACCAGAAGCCAGTATTTAATAAGCCTGGGCAGACAAGATACTACTATGGCAATTAAACCTCCACAGAACAATTAATCAGCTTTGATTCTGGGCACAGTCATTTTTCTCTCTTCAATATCCAACTTAGAGAACTCTAACCTGCCACTGTGCTCCTGTCCCTGACCCAGCCTGTCCCACCGAAGGAAAAACCAGCCACACAACTCGCACTGCATACTGCTTCAAAGACAAGGGTGCAAAATACATCAGAGATGTAATTTTTATTGGAGAATAATTATGCACACCAAATTCATGATAGAAAGGAAAGCCTTTAAAGATAGGTGCATGTAGTTAAGTGGTGGAATTTCAACCATATACTCTGTCTAACCCTAAATCATTCTTGAAGCCCTACTTTGCCTATAAAAAATCCACTTATTCTCTCTGGGATTTGTGCAAGAAGATGCTTTAGCTGCTGTAAGTCACCATAAAACAAGTACCTCCCATTTCATGGCTGTTTCCTACCCAAGGCCACCATGATTGGGGAATTCCTGGCAGTTGGCTGTCTTATGATGGGATAGCTTCACCATCATTATGGCCACACCATGCTTCATTTGGGAGAGGGGGTAGCCAGTGTGGTATGCTGGCATACAGCTCACTAGTGCTTTACTTTGGGGTTGTGTCAAATTTTCTGTTGCTACCTTTGTTACCTACATACCTCCCCCATAGTCTCTTCATAACTCGTAATCTAGCACATCTCACTTTATGCAACAAATCTTAAGGGATGGGGGGTAAATTATATCGAGTCACTTGACATGCCCTCAGTAACTTGCTTCTAGAACATGTTAACTTTTGAGAGGTAAATCACTGATTTATTTTCTAATACGAGTAACATGGTTTTTTCCTTAAGAGTTAGCATTTGTCACTTGAGGCTGTAAACTATAGCCTCTTCCCCATCCCAGCCTGCACTATTTACCTTTACAACTTTCTAGAACCAGAACTTGTCTGAACTGACTTGACACTACCCAGATGCATGCTCAGAAAACCTAGGCCCTTCTGTGTTATCGCTGTCCCTGGCTTGGTTTTGTGAAGATCCAGCCTCTGGAAAATGCAATAGTTTTCAGAATTAAGCAATCTGGGCACAGCAAAACAAAGGGCTACAGGAGAGAGAACAAACGGGAACATGTCTCTTTGATAGAAAAGGAGAGAAAAGAAAACAACTTGTATGTGTTGCCGTGGTGATAGTGGTGGGACGAATGTTTGTTCCTAATCGTGATAAAGGGACAGCCTGAATATCCTTCGTGCCGGGCAAACCATGCTGCGTCACTCACAAGGCATCTGGGGCCTTGGAGAAGCCACGCGCCCGTGGGGGGCATTAGCACCCGCCGGGCCGGGCGGGAGGCGCAAAGTCTTGAGGGCTGGCTTGGGGTGCGTGTGTGCGGCGGGTGGGGTGCCAGGGGGTCCGCCAGCGGCCCCCCGCGGGGAGGGAACGGTTCTTACAGTCACTGCTCAGCGCGAAGGGCGCGCGGCGGCGGCCGAGGGAGCGGTCTTCGGCGGGCGCCTCGGGAGGCCTCTTACCGGCGGGCAGCGGGAAGGCGGACGCGGTGTGGAGCAGCACCAGGCAGACAGCCACGACATCCCATAACTTCATTTTAGAGTCCCGTCCGGCGGCGGCACCTGCGCGGGCGGGCGGGCAAGAGAACCGCAGAATCCAAGTTAGACTGGGGCGCCCGGGTGCGGCGTTCCCGCGGGTCGTTTCGCCCCACTCGTCACCGCCCTCCTCCGACCCCGTCGCGGGCCCGGGGCTCCCTGGGCGCCCTCCGCCCTCCTTCCAAGACTTCCGATGGCTCCCTCTCCCCGGTGAGCCCCGGGTGCAGCAGGCACCCCGTCCAGACCGCAGTCTACCTCCTCTGCCACCTAGGGATCAGTTTTTGGAGCATGGCCGCTGTCCCCGCCGGTAAACCTCCCAACGAGGCAACAGAAATTCCTGGCCTGTCCCCTTTACTGGAGCACCCCCCCGCCCCCGCCCAATTACCTGGAGGGCAATCTCGTAGCCCCCATCCTGGGTCCCAGCCAGAGACCTGTCCTCCTGGCCTGGTAACTACCCCTGCGGCTTAAGAGCCAGCTCTTCACCCAAGTGAGCAACAAGCCTTCGGCAAGAAAATCAAGAGCACTACTTTACCCGCCGGGAATTGTCAGACTCCTCCCAGCTGGGGTGTGTGTGTGTGTGTGTGTGTGTGTGTGTGTGTGTGTGTGTGTGTGGTCGACGTTTGGTGGAGCCGCTACCCTCCCTGCTGCCCCCATGCTTTAAGTTTACCACCTAAATAATTGTCACCGGAACTAGTAGGAACTTGGAGACTTTGGCCTGTATAGAAATACCTGGGTTAAGTTACTTAACTTCCGAAGCATCGATGGGGTTTGTAATACCAGTTCCAACTCTTAAGGTTATGAAAGTCAAATAAAGCTCAAAAAGGTTCAGCGGGGCATTACTGAAAACGCTCTATAAATGCTTTGACCATTGGCACTGGTCTGGAATTGTGTTTGTCTTGAAAAATCTAATCCTTTGGGTTTACATCTGAAAACTCTTAATTTTATTTTTACAGCTTTGTGAGATTCTGGTCTGACTCCTCCTCCCAGAGGAGTTGCTACCTCCCTTAGCCCCCATCAAGCCTGCACCTCACAGCAAGGCCTAGATTGGGACACCATGGGGTGGGCAGACCTCCCGTCTCAGCAAGGGGGATGCTTTTGACAATTTAAGGCCTTCACTTGTGGAAAGGAAGGCCACGCAGAGGGACCAGACACCTCAGGGTGCGGTGCTACCAGTTCCTTCCTGACTCCAGTGTTCCACTCTCCAGGAAACTAGTGACTGAAGAGAATCCTCGCACTCTAAAATTGGTGCCGTTGATTATTCCCCACTCTACATTCCCCAAGAAAACGTATTCTTAGGAAAACCTCCTTAAAAATATTTCTTCTTGGGGAAGGGAGAGACAGTTTCCAGATAATTCCCCCACAAACAAACCAACACCCCAAACCCTCAACCCTTTCCTGTCTGGATGAGAACCGAATTAAATTTCGGCATAAAGTCAACATTGAACCTAACCATTGAATTTGATTCGATTCTCGTCCAATTCGGTTTGCGACCAGAATCGTGGAAGGAATCAAGTTCGTGAACCGAGGTAGCACCGCAGGCGCTCCCACCTCCCTTCCAGGATATTCCCCGCCCCCATCTCCACCCAGAACCCGTGGCGCGGCCCGGGTGCAGGCCACCCGGGAAAGCGTTTAATTCGGCTGCCACCTCCCACTGCTGCGGAGACGAATGCATTTTCCATCCCTTGGGCGTCTGTTCTCTACGCAGCTGTTGGGCTCCGGGAGCGCGTAGGGACTAGAAACTCCGGACGACCTTTGGCTCCGAGCACCTCGTGCTGCGCGGGCGGGCTCGTAAACCCGGGAAAAAGCGACGTCTCCGGGTCCCGCGCGCAAGCCCAGGAAAAGGATCACGACGTGCAAAATGAGCGTAGAGAGGCGCTTTGGCAATGGGGACCGGGCAAACGCGAGGCTTGCAGCCCCTGGGTGCCGGCCGGCTCCGCCAGCTCAAGGGTGCGTGCGAAATGGCTGGCGGTCCCCGGGAGCAGGTCGGCGCTGGTTAATGCGCCGTTCCAAATCGCGGTGCCCGCCAGCAGGAAGCGACAGAGCCACCAGATTTCCCTTCCGCATTAAGAGGTTTTCCCTTTTTTCCCGCTTGGCCGACGGAGGGCTTTTTAAATTGGAGGTGGAGAGCCTCAATTAGAAGTGTGCCGAAGCTGGCAAGAGAGGAGACAGTGCAACACTCACTCTCCTCCTCGCCAGAGGAGGCTCCCGCTCCCGCCCTAGGCTGGGTGCCGCAAGCGCTCCGAAAGACCTTCCTCCCTCCCCCGGGATGTGGAGGGCACGTTCCTCTCTCGAGGTGTTGCGGGGGCCAGCTCGGGTCCCAGTGGCCCTTTAGTTCCCGGTATCTGCGGGCAGTAGAAGAGGAGCGGGGGTCTGGGGACTCCGCGAGCACCGCGGTTTAGTAGGACTCTCTCCTGAGCCAATCTGGACCCTAGTCCGAGGCTTCTCCTTTCGTCTCTCGGTCGCTTTCCTAAAACACATCTACTTTTGCCGGACGTGTTCTCCGCACAACCCTCGGACTTTGCCACGCGCGCGAATAGCTCAGTGCGCGACCACGTGCGCGAACCAAGCTTTCCTCCCGCAGTAGGCGGCGCCAGGTGACCCCGCTTTCGCTCCTGTGCCTGGCAGGCTGCTCCCCCTCTGGGTCTAGGACCAGCGCGCCCTAGCCGGGCAAAAGGGAAGCGCCACGGGAGCTGCCCTCTGTGGGTCCCCAAGAAAGCCGGAGGTCTGCAAAAGCCGCCGCCCGTCGATTCTGAGTTCCCGGCACCAGGGGGCACCAGAAACCGCCCGAGTCCAGCGGCGCCCACGCGGCCGGGAGGTTGTGTTGTCATTTTAAGCATAAAACCGGAGAACAACCACTCCCTCTACAATCCCTCTAAATCCAGGAGTTAGCCCAGGAACCTGTGGATATCTTTAGCGGCATCCCGGCTTTCCAAGCTCCTACGTCTCCATTCTCTGTCCCGAGCTTTCCTCGCCCCACTTCACCTGAGGTGGTTTCTTGGCAACCTCCTTTTAGATTCCCCTTCCCTCTGTCGCCGAGACAGCTTTGCTGCAGGCGAGCGCTCCCGCCGCCAGTGCCCTCCCCCCCATCCTCTCCTGCTGGCAGGCTGGGGCGGTTTGTTTGGGCTTTGCCTTCCAGATCCAGGTCTCAGGCAGAGACCGGAGGCGGTGCGGGCGGGACAGGGGTTCACTGGGAACTCGAGGGTTTTCTTTGGGGACAGGGACAGAAATTACTGAAAAGTCTTTCTTCACTGTGCCTAGTGTCCTTGGCGGACGTAGAACTCTTATCCTCCTCTTAACCCCCATAACTGCCAGACCCAAGACGACTGGAGGAAAAATGCTGCGGGGCGCTTCTGGCTCGCCAGCTGGGGAGGAGTCTGTCGGTTAGAGGGCCCAGGCCCGGGAGCGCTCAGAATCTCTGGCCAAAACAGGATGGGGGCGCAGCGGGCTTCCTGGCAACCCGACTTTTGTCACTGGTTGAACAGGTGACACCTCCCCCACCAAAATGAAGGCGCAGTGAAACACGGAGGGCTCGGGGCAAGGAGGAAGCCCAACGGATCCCACTTGGAGGATTTTCCAGGAGGGGTGCGCGCTCAGGGGGGCGGGGTGGGAAGTTGCATCTCTTCCCTGAAACACTTAAGTAAATATTCAAAATACCGAGGAAGAGTCTAAGGCGCGCTCTAACATATTCGCAGCTGGGGCCGAGAGTTGTTTGTCCCCACCAATGAGCGCAAGCGGGGCGAGCCTGGCGCCTGCTCAGCCCTCCCAGGGCGCGCTCAGCGGTCCTGCAGGCGGATTCTGCCACAGCCGAAAGCAGCGCGGCGCCAGGAGGCCGGGGCCGGTGAAAATCCGTTCCCGCGAGGATGAGGGTTTCTTTTCAAAGGGTGGGCCTGGAAACCAAACCACCGTGCAGTCAGCCTCGAGGTGGTGCAAAGTAGTGGTGGGGTGTTATTGGGGAAGGAGGCGCATAGTACAGGAGAAAAGAAGTCCTTAAAATAATCACCTCGACGGCCTAGCCGAGACCCTTGAGACGTCCCAAGAGTCTGTTGGAGACCGAACTCTGAGGCCGGAGTTCCAGGTCTGTCCAAGGAGCCCCTCTCCTCATCTCGACAGGATGAGGGCATTCGGAAAGTGCGAGCAAACGGGCTCGAAATGGGCGAAGAAAGTAGCTTTGCAGGAACTCGCTTGGAGGAGGTGAGCCGCTATTTTTAGGTTCTCAGCACCTTTGCAGCAGTCCCCCCCACCCCAGCCCTGAGCTCTTCCTCGGAATATACCAAAACAAGCTCAATAGTAAGTTACACTCTTGGCAATGTTAAAATCTCTGCTGCTGCACGTCTGGAAAGGACACTTCGGTGGGTTGGAAGATGAACCAAGCCCCGCGTCGTTCGGGTACTTGACAGGGGAGCCCTGCCCAGATGGGGAGAAAAACAGCCCCCCTCAGGCTCTCGGCGCCCAGGGACCTCCACAGATCTTTACCTACGCGGAAAAAAGGCAACCTGCTCCTCCGCGAGACTAGCCTCTCCTGTTCAACTTCTCTCTCTCATCTTTCTACTTCTCCCTCTTACGGCCCGCTCCGGGGTACAGCCTCAGGCGCCCAACAGCCCGCCTCGCCCGCTGGCGCTGGCGACGCAGGCGCCACCCGCCCCCTCCGCCCCAGCCCTCTCCCTCACTTACCTCGGATCCGGTCTCCGCAGACCCCCAGCTGGACATTAACTCCAGGTGGCCCGAGTCCCAGCCAGGAGACCCATCCGGGCCGAGGGCAGGAGCGCGGAGCCCCGCCCAGCAGGTCGGGGGCAAGAGTTCGCAATCCTGGGGTCGTGCGGGGCAGCGAGGGCGCACCGGAGGCGGCGGCCAAGGTTCCAGCCGCCGCGGCCGCGAGAAGGGCGAGGACTGCCGACGTCTCCCCCGCCGGCTTCCCGCTCCCCCAGAAGCCGAAGTCCGAGCAGCCGCCCCTGCCCCGGGCGAGGGGTGACAGGGCTGCGCGCGCCCAGCGCTCGGCTGGGGCCGCGCGGGCCCCGGGCGCAGCGGGAGGCTCAGCGGCGGCCGCGACCCTCCGCGCCTCCTCGGGGCGCAGCGGCGGGGAGACGGGCCTGTCTGATGCTGTCGCGGGAGCTGAGGTCTTGCCTGGAGATCCGAAGGAGACACCACGTCAACCCGCGCAGGCTGTCCCTTGAAGACATGAGGGCGCCAGGAGCGCAGGCTGGTCGTCGAGAGCCCGGGCCGGGGGCCGGGGTGGGGGAGGGGAGGCGCGGGGCCCGGGGAGGGGAGGGGTCGAGGTTCTGCCGCGGGCCCGGCGGGGGAGGGACAGGAGAGCCGCGAGTAGGCGCCGGAGCTGCCGAGGTGGGGGCGAAGGGTGCAACTGGGTGACGCCAGGCGCCCCTCCCCGGGCTCCAGGGAGAGCGCTGAGCGCGTGAAGAAGCTGCCGGGCTCGCGCCTTCTCCTCCCGGGTAGATCCGGAGGAAAGTGCGGCGCTCGGCTCAGACCGACCGAAGGGAGCAATCCGAACTTGGCTGCTGCGCCCGCGCCGGGCTTCGCCTCTGCGCCCCGCCCGGGGAGGGAGGGCGCTCTGCCTGGTGCAGGGCTACGCCGGGCTTTCCTCGAGCCTGTCGAAGGCGTCCCTTCTCCTGCGGTGTCTCGCCCTCTCGCGTTTCTGCTGGGCGGAAGGCAGCGGGAGAAGAGGAGCTCCCAGCTGGAGTTCTCCTAGCACCAAGAAGGAGAGATGTGGAGCAGCCCAGTGAGGGAAGCCGAGTGTTTGCCAGGGGACGCTGCTAATGGGGATGCATTTATAGGGCTCTCGCTCCGTGACGTGCCCTCCAGTGGCTTTTCTGATTCGCTTTCTGACCTAAACACACATTAGTTTAGTCCCCGTGCTAGGGCCAACACGGTCTCCAAATATCTGCTGGCTGAAGTCAGAGGCTTCGCATGTCGCCTATCACAGGGCAGGCAGTGAAGACTTTGAGGCTGGCCGGCCCCTCAGTCCTGGGCTCCATTTTCATGCGTTTGTAATATAATACCAGACACAGGGTAGGCACATACATTCAAAATCCCGGTTCCAGAGGCATAAGATCACTCTATCAGAGAGAGGTCAGGGGAGGTTGGGGAAAAGCTACTTTATACAGATTTTCAAAAACGCAGGTGGGAAATCTAAGCGAGCACCGGTTGGGTACTGAGTTTCCAGCGAGCAAGAACCCAGCCCCCTTTCAGAGCTCAGTGAATGGAAGAGGTGAGACCTTTTCGGCATTCCTTTTGTTGGTTAGCTCACCACCAAGAGTAGCCAGGAGCCTTCCTCTGTAGAGGACACGAGGAGGGCAAGTCCTTACACACCCTGTGCATGGCTGAAACCATAAATACGTTCCGTTCACATGGGGCATGGAATTAGCTCTACTTTTAAAATCATGTACTAAATAAGGTATGTCTTTGCTAAGCAGAAACCTATTTTCCGGAAGCCAGTGGACCTGAATTCAATGGGACTGCTTTTATTTTATTAGTTGGGGACAGGGAAAACGTAAATAGGCTCAGTTTACATTCATGTACCTCTTATTTGATGACTCATCCGGTTGGTGGGGAGTACATGTTCTTCAGGTAGCTGATATAGACAATAGGAGGAATGCGTGTGGCAGAGTGGGGGGAAGATCACATGTTATTAAACTTCTTAAAAGTCAAAGATCAGCTACTTGGAGGGTTGTCAGTGAATTTAGTGTGGGTGGAAAATTGTTCTTACTAACATTACTGTGATTTAACATTAAGTGAAGTGACAGTCAAGTCATCCAAACATACTTTACCTGAAATCAGAATGCTCTTTACAGTTCTGTGGAATGTGCTATTTCCTTCTTTGGTAGATTTATGGTAGTGATTTATATGGACTTGGAAATAGGAGAATGGAATGAGCTTAATGTATGTTTTTGCCCTTTAGCATTGTTTTTGGAATTTGAAGATGACCCTAATTAGTGTTTTTATCATAAATGATTTCTTCATTTTAAGAAGGCTTTTCACTGGGGATGGTCAGGCCATCCAAGAACATGCAATTATTTAGCACTTGCTCTATGCCAGGCAAAGTGGTAGGCCCTGGGACTTGTGGTGATTGGGCTTTTGGGGTTTTCGAGGACCAGATACCACCAAGTTAACCCTGAGGGAGTTTACTGTGGAAGGAAGGCTGACCGGAATCTCTACTTCTCAGCCGCGTGTCTCCGAAAAGCCTTCCGGAAAGGCCACTCAGCCAGGCCTCACGAAAACTGGATTGAAATTCAGGAACTGGAAGGTCATCCAGGATACGGCTGTGGGACTGGGTTATCTTGCTGCCCCCTCAGCAGCAGGCATCTGCCGGTCCCTACTAACAGGCTTAGCCGCCAAGGTGATTCAGCTCCTCTCTCTCCCTGTTTTTCTCCTGGCGTCCTTTGGCTTCTGCTCCTGCTACCAACTGCTCAGCTCTCTGTTGATCTCACAGTTAAACTCCTTTAGTGAAAGGATCTAATGGGCTCAGCTGGACACTCACCAAGTGCTGGAGTTGGGTTGAGCTTTTGTATCAGACCTCCCAGTAGATCGGCAGACCTGAGGTCAGGTGCCTATTCCTGGGCCAATCATCTGTGTCCAGATTGTGGGTGTCATAGGGTATACGGTCTGGCCCCCTTTGTTTAGGAAACATCCTGGGGTTTCCTCAGAAGGAGATGTGTTAATGGCAGGTATTTGGAGTTTTAAACAGCCTTGTGTCTACTATGGGACTCGTGCCACAACTCCTGGCTATTTATAAGGGAGAGATGCATACAAGTAATCATGGTACAGTGCAAAGCGATAAATACTTTAACACAAGTATACCTGAGGCACTCATGCACTGGAGTCTGATCTTCACATGGCCCATGGACCCCTAAAAGGATTACAAAAAATACACACATTTATCCAGGGCAATTAAATCAACATCTCTTGAGGGGGAAAGCCCAAGAATTGATAGCTTTTAAATGATCCCTAAATTTGTCCATTAGCTTTATTTTTCCAGTGGCTGCAATCATTTTGTGATTCTTTTTGAAAGCAAAAGCTAAGAAACTTACTATATTTTTATAGATTCTAGGACTAAGAGTCTTCTAAAACATTAAATTCCTTTTGGAATATTAGTAAGTATCATCAACAGTATTATAAAGGAAGCTGAAAAATTTAGCTTAGAATTTAAGTAAATAAATTTGAAACATATAAATCCAAAATCACAACATGCTCATGAATGCGAAACATGTTCTTTGTGAAGCGACTGCCTTTAACATAGGTAGGCAAGAAACGAGTATCTGGTGTCTTGGGGACAAGGGATGGCCTGATGTCACAATCTCCCCATCCCAGGAAGGGGAGGGGGGCACGCCACGGCTCTGAGTCTTCATCTTCTTAAGGATACAAAGATATGTTGGATTTGAAGCTGTTCCTTAGCCAAACCCAGGAGAGAACAATTCACAGCCTTGCTTTGGTTCTTCATAACAGAGTGTCCTCTGATAAACCAGGGACAGCAATAGTTAAGAATTCTCACTTCGTCCCCAGATCTTAGCTTTTCATCTAGAAAGCCCTGCCTGAGGATCAGAGAGAGCAAGTGCTGTTGAAACAACCCGTTTTTCGCTCTCTCTTTTTTTTAAACATCCCATCTCTTAGGAAAAGAATTTGAAACCCTGTTCATCTCCTCTTTCACTGGTATCATCATCTTCATAGGGATTTCTTGTGGATCACTAACGGAAGAGTGTCTAAATAGTTGTTGCTATCTCTGCTCAAGCATCTTACAGTCCCTGGGAAGGAAAAAGACAATCATGAAATGATGAAAAATAATTCTGGGTAGCACAAGGCTGTGAAACTCAAAGTAGGCTTTGACTGGGGTAGGTGCACAGGAGGAGGGGTGATCCAGGCTAGTTGAAAGTGACTCTTGGGGAGACTCATGTGAAGGGCATACACAT
Organism: Hystrix cristata; assembly: GCA_004026905.1. NCBI lineage: Eukaryota > Metazoa > Chordata > Mammalia > Rodentia > Hystricidae > Hystrix > Hystrix cristata. Next base: position 55,543 of record PVJO010009135.1, read on the forward strand.
TCCTGCTCAGCCTCTGGGTCTTGGTGGGGTGGGTAGCAGCCTTTGGCCATTCACAGAGAGTCCTCAGCCAGCTCTCAGGACGGCTTTGCAGCTGCTTGGCCTATAAGGGCGGGACTGGAGTCCCTGGACTCCCTCATAACTCGGGTCATGAAGGCTGAAAAGGAATCTATCACTTAAGCAGGGCAATTTCCTTTTCAAAGTCGCTGCTTTATTGGCCAGGGATTTGTTCCATGCTCGCTCGCTCTTTAATAGCCATTTTCACCATGGTACTATTACTCATGAAGAAAAGACAAATTTGCCTTCAGACCATTTTAAAAAGAGAAAAGAAAAAAAGGTAGGAGGGAGGAAAAGTCACCATAATGGCCTTTTTGCAAAGGAGTGAGACAAAGCAAACTCTAGGGAGCAAATTACTTTTCATAACTTATAATCTTGACATTGTCAAGGTCGAGTTATGAATGATTTCCAGCAATTTTCTTGATAACGATCAGATTATCTAATTATCCATTAATTTTGTTTTTCATTCTCAACATTACTTTGTGAGTTTCTTCTTTTCCAGAATAAAACTTCAATCAGGTAAGCTGTAGAATTTAGTTCGATTTTGTAGACTTTGTTACTATTGAAATGATCTGATGGAATTATGAAATTATAGAGCTGGAAAGGACCCGAGACTTCTAGTCCAGTCTCCTTATTTTACCAAGAGAGCAAATGGAGCCATTTGGGTGGTTAAATCTTTCTTGGAAAGTGTGACTTAGTATAATTTTGGCTCACGAAATGAGCCAAAATTCAGATAAATCAGTTGGGATCTTTCTTGATGGCAGAGGTTGCTGTCAGGCTAAATGGATAACTACTGTCTGAAAAGTAGACTGCTTGCCTTTTGGAATATAATAAAGCTCCCAGGCAGAGCAGAGAGCTCGATAGTTTTTTTTTTTTTCTTTCTCCTTAAAAGATCATTATATTTTCTGGTAGCCATCACAAAAGTTGGAAGAGAAGCAGGAGAGAGAGAGAGAGAGAGAGAGAAATTGGATTCAGGGCAATCAAGATACCTCTATCTAATTCTTTTGCAGAGCATCTAGTGGCTGTCATGAAGCTTTTGGGATCTCCTGAAAAGTTGGAATTCACAAGCGGTAGTTAGGGAACAGTGCCGTTGTGGTTAGCTGACTCTGGGACAAGGAGTTAGCGTTTGGACCTCCAAGCCAGAAGTGTCTGAGGGACTTCTTTGCCATGTATTAATTGCATAATAAACAGACTTCAATCTAGACTGTTCTCCTGCTACCTAAAATAGATGAACTATTTGACCATTTCCAACTATGGCAACAGAACAATAAGACAGCCTCTTTTCTGTACTCTCATGCTCCCTTCCCCTACTGGCTTCTCTACTTCTCAGTGTGGGAAAAATGATTAATCAACTAATGAATTCCTATCAATATTAATGGGCTTATAGAAGCAAGTGGTAAATGTAAGTGTGGATTTTATTTCTTTGAGGGCTTCAAGCTAATCTGTCCCTCCCTGAATGAGCAGCAGGTCTAGGACCAGGGCCCCTCATTTTGCATCCTAGGCATCTTTCTGAGCCCACCTCAGTGCCAGGTCCGATTAGCAGAAATTTCGAGTTGAGAGCCCCAGATGCTGCAGCACTAATTGGGAAGAAGCCATGACGGATGATCAGGCGATTTGAGTCGGAGCCCTGCCCCTGACAAGCTGTGGCAGGGTGGAAAACTTCTAGCATCCCCAGCCTCACCTGTTCCTACCTATGTCTCTCTTCGTGCTGTTTCTCCCTCTCACTGGGCTACAGTGTGAGTAGATGAGATAATAAACCAGGTTTTCTGAGTTCATAAATTACTCCCTGGGAATAATTTATATTGCACATATCCTTTCCAGCCACTGGGGTGCTATTTGGTAAATTACTGCCCTCCTGCAGTGCTCTAAGTGGAACCCCAGTGACCTGAAAGAGTTAATGCCCCCTTCCAAGCAATTAACTTACTCCTGGGGCATAATTTACACTCTGAGAGGATCTGGCCAACCATATGTGAAGTGCTTGGAGTTCTTTGGGAGAAAGTCAGCTGTAGAAATGTAAAGAATTAATATTACACAAAGTGCATTTGAAGATCGTTCTTCAAGAAATCTATCATGCAATTTCTCAGAACAATTCTGCAAGGTAGGTCATTGTTGGCCTTTCCGGAGTCATTCTCTAGCCAATGAAAAGTCAGTCCATAATATACCCAGCATAAGGTTAGGGCACAGCAATTTTGTAAGATGACTTCACTACTTCAAAATTAATGGGTGAAAGGTTGGGAGGTGCATTTTAGAAACCTGGGTAAAAAAACAAAAGCTAAAATTAAGGTTAAAGATAAGTATCTGTTCTAAAATGTTGAATAGTAGGCATGTGACCTAAATGTAACGGATCATTTTAAAAATAGAAAATTGGGAACACTCACGTATTAGAATATGCACTCATGTTGCAATGGGTCATCTCAGGAGACTATCTACATATCTTAATATGTAGCTATCATTCAAAACACTTTTGTCACATGAAAACATAGCTTTTCATTCCTCCAACAAATACCAGTTCTGCAGTTTGCCGAAGCTCATAAAAAGTATGAGACAACGTCCATATATTCAGGGGTGTAAATTATCTGGATTTTGAGATAGGCTTTAATTTTTGGCATAAACCAAACTATCAGAAATCAATTCTAGTGAACAAAGTGGGTTAAACCCAAGAGAAAGTAATTTAGAGGCTGCTCTTCTGGTATGATGTGGTGGTAAATTGCAATGATGGCCAAATTCTTCATCCTTCTTTGTATCTGTACTCTTTGCCTGTGATTGCAGTTCTCCCTAAAGTGAAGATATCTTTTTCCCCTTCCCATAAGTCCGAACTAGCACTGTGACTTGTTTTGGGCAGCAGATTGCAATGGTAGTGTGGGTGTGCCAGTTTTAAGCCAAGATCCATGAGATTAACATGTTTCCACTTGGTTTTCCAAAACTCTGCCATTGCCATGAGAATATGCGTGGCTTAGCATGCTCGAGTTGGAGAGATCCATGAAACAGAGAAATGTTGCTCCATTTTTATCAGCCAAGGTCTGCGAGAGCTGAATTACTCTCTCCCTGTCCTACCTGTGAGTGAGCCTAGTTAAGATCGGAAGAGCTGCTTCACCAGTCACTCTGGATAGTTGAGCAATAAATAGTTGTTTCACTGAGGTTTTGTGATTGTTACACAGCACTGTTCTGGCAATAGATAACTGATACAGCTTGTCCAAAAGAATCATCAGAACATTCCTGTAAGAATTGAATGATGTCTCCAGGTGACTACCAGGGAGCTGCAGCATACACTCGGAATGATATGTCCCAATGTTATTGGGCAAATGTCCTTTATTCTATTGTATTTTGTACCCATTGTATGCACTTGATTATGTGTGTAGCCATGGCTGTAGTAGACAAAATGTTCGGTAAGGGTAGTATATAGTTACTTTCTTGTTGCTGGGACAAAATAGCCACACCCTCAATTTAAAGGAGGACAGGTTAAATTTGGCTTACAGTTCAGGGGATTCAGTCTATGGTTGGCTGGCTCTGAAGGAGAAACATTGTGGTGGTAGGCCATGATGGAACAAAGCTGCTCAACTCAAGGCAGCAGGGAAGCAGAGACAGAAGGGAGGGGTCAGGGAGGGAAATACACCCTCCAAAGGCACAACCCCTGTGACAGACCTCTTCCAACCACGCCTACCTCCTAATAACACATTCAGCTGTGAACTCAGCAGTGAATGAATCCACTGAATATAGTGCCCCCATGATCTAATTACCTTCCCCAAATCCCACCTCCGAACACATGAGACTTTTGGGGAGCATTCTAGATCTAAACAATTACAAACAGGTATCACATCTTTCATTTTTGCCTCCTTAGTGTCTGTCACCTATGTGCTAATTTCTAGCACATAAATGCATGAAAAAAACTAACTGCTCTTTAGAAGTCATACCTTGTATTGCACATTTTTACTAACTTTGGTCTAAGCTTGTGTTTGGTGTTAATATGTAATCTTAAAAACTCAACTAAATGGGTTGGGGATTTAGCTCAGTAGTAGAGTGCTTGTGTAGCAAGTACAAGGCCCTGAGTTCCATCCCCAGCAGCCCCCCCCCAAAACACCTTAACGAATTAATGGAATGACTTGACTAAATTGCACATACCACCTTTCAGAAAGTGCAGTTATTTTCCTGCCATCTTTAAGCATTGACGTCCTTGGCAATACACCAGTTTCTTATCATTTCATCCAGAGAATGGTAGGCTTTAAAATAAAGCTTTTGTCTAGAAAAGAAAGACCATTTTCAATTATAATTTTTTAAAACTCTGCATGTTTTATAATTGCTTTTGTTTTTGTGGAGTAGGGGGACTTTTGGATGTAAACTTAAACTCTGCTTGTATATTTTGACAGCTTCCTCCCTGAGTTTGTCCTCTTTTAATTGAGCAAGTTTTCCTCAGCTTGTGCATGGTTTAAAAGCTGCTGTAATCATCACAGCTGTTTGTGTTTATTTCTATGCTGTGTACTTCTATTACATGAGACGTCAGGCCAACTCTAGGAGCCTGGTGATTACCGTGGAACCCGGCAGCAGAGGGAGCAGATAAACCCAGAACGCTGAGTTCTGCAAGTGACAGAGAGCCAGTGGTTCTGAAACCCTAAAAAACCTGTTATCTTGGAGAATCAACATCCTCCATTTGATGATGTGGGCGGAGTATATTTTAACTCTTAAAAAACCCTTATAAAGGATCTTTACAGACCAGCAAGCATGTTTTTTCCTTTTTACTACGATGTGAAGATTATATAAACTGTGGCAAAACCATGTTGGCCTGTTCTGAAAGAAAGCTGGCACTGTATATTTCAAGGCATGTTTTGGGGATTCTATGAAGTGGTTTAAACTGGAGCCACAAAAATGTGAAAAAATTTATTTTCAGTTGAATTTTCATGGATTGCCAACTCCTAGCTTTTATTGCTAAAGGTGTGTATCCCCCATCATTTTAACAAGTGGCTTAAGAATAATCTTCCTCATGGTTCATGGACTTTCAGATTCAATGAATTTGTTTGTTTGCTTTTGTGGTGCTGAGGATTGAACCCAAGGCCTGACTCAGGCTGGGCAAGTACTTTGCCACTGAGCCACGTTCCCAGCATTCAACTATTTTTTTAATGAGCACAAAATATGTACTAGCATGGTATTAAATTTTATATGTATTTTCCAATCCAATGAAATAAATACATCATTCATTAAATATTATTTTATAAAATCAAAACTAGAACGCAATTAAGAAATGAAATAATTTGTTTTTTTTGCTTTGCTTGGTTTGCATAATCTTGGTTGACATAACATGGTTGCCCATAATCTCTCCAGAAGTTCCTTTGCAGACTTTATACCAATTTTAGCACGATCCATTTACATGCATATGATGGCAAATCTCAGAAAAGAAGAAACTACTGCAGCACGGCTGTGTGGGATACTAGACTTTTCTTTTTGATTGAGGGACTGTTTCAAGAAAACATTGTCTCAAACAGATGTGTTCTGGTGTTTACTGAGGGAAGAATTCAAGCCAAACTGGTTAATTAACAGTTAGTCAAGACAGTTCTCGGTAGTATTTGCATAGTCTTGGGATTATGGTCCTGTCAGTAGGTTAGGGAGGGCAGAAAAAAATGACAGCTAGGGTGTAAAACATGGTGTCCTAACAACTCTCCGGGTTTTTGGAGTGGATATGTGGGATTAAAGCAGGGGTCTGACAGTCTTTTCTAAAGGCCCAGACAGTAGATGTTTTAGGATTTGTGTATCATATGGTTGGCCACAACTTGTCTACTCCATAATTGCAGCACTAAAGCATCCGTAAACAACATGTGAATGAATATGCTTGACTGTAGTCCAATAAATCTTTATTGTGAACACTAAAATTTTAACTTCACATAATGTTTATGTGTCATAAAATATTCTTCCAATGTTCTTATCAGCGCTTAAGAATACAAAAAATATTCTTAGTTTGCCAGCCATATATTTGGCTTGTGAACTATATGAGGCATGATCAAAAACTATGGTGAGTGTTTAAATTAAAAAAGTTTTATTACAGTAAAAGACACATTGCCATTGGCCTCCTTCAAAATACTCCTTACTTCGAAAACACTTACCTCCTCATTCTTGCCACTTTCTGAAGCAGTTCTGAAAGTCTTCTTTTATGAGTGTCTTTAGTTTTTTGTCATGGTTGCCTTGATGTCCTGAATTGATTCAAAACATTGACCTTTCATGGTCATTTTGGGGAACAGCCAGAATTGCATGGTGCTAGACCCAGTGAGTAAGGTGGATGAGGACACACCTTAATGTTTTTATGAGCTTGCCTTTCTGTTGGATGGCATTCAGGAGGAGCATTCACCATACTTCTGGTCACACTTCGTGAAGACAGTCATGAAAGAGGACTGCCAGAGCTGCTTCGGAAGTGGCGAGAATGAGGAGCAGTATGTCCGAAATGAGGAGGAATGTTTTGAGAGGGGTTAATGGCAATACATCTTGTGCTGTAATAGACTTCTAAAATTTAAACATTCACTACCTATTTTGGTCACCCCTGGTACTTTGCCAACTCCTGGACTGAAATAAAGAATCTTGTAGTCCTAGTTCTTTTAATGTTTTACACAAGACTAGTTCTTTCTAAGATTTTTTTTCTTTTGTGCTTGGCATTGAACTCAGGTCCTTGTGCTTGTGAGGCAGGCACTGTACTCACTGAGCTAAATCCCCAGCCCCTTTCTGAGTCTTGTAAACACGAAGGTTAATAATGATTGCATTATCTCTTCCCAGATCGTTGACTGGATTAAATAAATTAATAGATGTAAAAGTACTTTAAAGAATATGAAGTAATGGTGATACAAGACTTGACTTTATTACTATTTGTATCAGGGATGTATCCAGTTACAAGTAGCTGGGAACTGAATTAGCAGTGGTTTAAACCATAATGAAATTTATAGTTCACTTACCTGAATGTACAAGTTCCCAGAATTGGCACAATGGCTTGACAATACTGTTAAAGTCCTGACATTTGCTCTTTATATTCTGCATCTCTCTCTCTCTCTCTCTCTCTCTCTCTATCTCTCTCTTCTTTTCATGGTGCAAAATGCATATTACAACTCCAATACTCATGTCCTATGACAGTGCTGCAAATAAAAGGGTCAAAATGAACTTGCAAATAAAAGGGTCACACTGAAAAATCACTGTGAAAAATCACTGGTAAAGGAGAAGATTGATATACCTAGTTTTGCAGAAAAACAGTGAATCACCTCCCGAATTTAAGTACAGTGTTACTTTGGCAGTCAGGGTTTTGCCAGCAAGGAAGATGGGGAAGCAGATAATGGTGCTGCCAGATTATGACAAATTATCTGTGCAGCATTAGGTAGGAGGAATAGATGATGAGCTAGTTCCCTCAGAATACTCTTGGTGCCATACAAGCTGCCCTCATCCAGACATCCAGTTGAAGCCCACTGTAGTCTGCTGCTAAGTCAGACTATGAAGTGAGAGTGTGCCGGGAGAGAATCTCATCAACCAGCATTAATCTGAGAAGGAAGCAGAGGAGAGGAGGAGCCTGAAGATTCTCTCCACATGGCTTCTGGAACATACTAGAGAGAGCCTATTTAACCATCAAGTATATATGATGATAAAACCTCCAGAGTCATGTTCTTGAAGAATCTTGTCATTGTGTAATCCAGTACCAGAGGTGCCTTCATAGGTGTATCTCTTTTCAGAAAGTTTTGGATCAAAATTTAAAATCATAGAACACAAATTAGAGGTCAAATAGTCTGAAATTTAAAAGATTGTTCATTTAATAAAATTTACCTTAAATTCCTTGAAACAGTAAAATGTTTTGCTATACTTTAAATGATTTTATTGAGGAAAATATGATTTCTACGTCTTTTAGCTTATGTTGCCTTGCATTGAACAGGTAAACTACAACCTGCTTAACTGAAAAATCACGAATGAAATGGTCCTTTAGAATAAAATATGTACTAATGTGAACTAAATTAAGTATCTCGGGGTTTTAGGTTATCATAGCAAATGATATTTCCCAAGGAATTAAATGGCTACTCTCCAAATCAAGTCCTACGCATTATGCACTCTGTTCAGATAGGTCAAGTACCACTGGAGAGATTTACAGATGTTCCTACATTGTGTAGGCAGGTGTTGAACAAAAGATCTCTAAAATCCCTCAGGCCCTTTTACTCTATGTGTGCCTTTTGACCTTCAAGCTCCCTCTTTTCCTAAATACTACAGTTCCATGGTCAGTAAAAGCATTTTTATAACCAAAGTTCCAAACTCATAGCCCATTCTTCATACACTTGCCTAACCATTCATCTATTCTTTTTTAAAAAAAGCTCATACATAGTTGCTGCTGCTCTCATAAGATTTACAGCTTAGATGAGATGAACGTTAAGTATCTATGCGATCATACTGATGAGTACATGGCTACACAGTGTTAATCCTTTACAGAAAGGAACCCTGCACTATGACAGGCCAAAATGAAGGAAACTGACCTCAAATGGGGATCAGCAGAATCTTTGGGGAAAGTGTTTGAGGTGAAAATCCACAGGAGTCAGTTAGATGCAAGGGGTTGTCTGGGATGAAAAAACAGTTCTAAAAGAGGTACTCTGTGTGTGTGTGTGTGTGTGTGTGTGTGTGTGTGTGTGTGTGAACCTATTTGTCCATCCATTTATCCATCTATCCATCCATCCACTCATCTTTACATCTGTCCATTCATTCATCCATCCATTTAGCATCTTTCCATTTATCTATCCACCCATACATCCATCTGTCCGCCCATTCAGCCAACCATGCATGCATCCATCCAATCAGCCAGCCATCAACCCATACATCCATCCAGTTTTACGAAAAGTACAAGTAACAATTGATTGAAGAGAAGTAAACAAGTGGAAATAGTCTATTTTCTTAAGTCTGAAAATTTATTTGAGGAGAACAAAGAAGTATATTTGTAAAAACTCCTTAGAAAACGTTATGAGATTATTTTAAGAAACAATAAATGCGAAGCATTTTCAGTACTTGCTTTTGCTCTTATGGAAATGAGAGTCATCTCTGTGATTACCTAGAGGCATCCACTTCACTCTGCTTTTTTTGGGTAAGGTACAGAGTGCAGAGGACAAGGCCGGTACCAGCAGATTAACAGTGCTTCCATGGGAACTATAATTTGCTGTTACAAATTGATGAAAATTTTTACGTTAACAGAAGGATTTAATTCTACGAAGGAATTACTTTATTTTTAGCACCTTTAGGCTTACCCAAAAAGCAAACTTCAATAGTTCTTTTTAAAATGGCAACTAAACTGATATCTATTCTATATGGAAAGATTTCACCAGCTTATTGTGACCTCCAAGAATATGGCTGCTCATACTGAAGTCAGAGGTAGCAGATTATTCATTTGCAGCTGTTGTCAGGTTAATGGTAAATGTAATGATTCTGAGTTCACAAAATTTTGGCATTAAATTTATACCTGGAAATGAGATTAAAGATCAATCTAGTATAACTGTCATTTTACACAAGAAGAAGTGGAAAGCAAGATAGGCTAAGTGACTTATGAAAGTTACTTAAGAAGAGTGAGGGGAAAGGGGATGAAAAAAAGAATTAGGATGTATTACATACATGTACCATCTTCCTGTGAGGAATGTAATCTTTACAAACTGCAAACGTGCCGATAAAAAATAAAATAGAACAATAAAAAATTTAGGTAACAATTTAGTAAACAATTTACTTAAGGCTTTTGTGACTGCTGTTCAGTGAAATAAAAGGTGGATCTATAATCTTCCAACTCCTGGGTCAATATGAGGGACACTGGAATTTAATTCTCCCACAAATTGGAATGTGATTCTCCCACAAATTCCTGCTATTTATTAGTCTTAGGATTTTGAAAAATTATTTTCAGTTTATTATTCTATAAGAGGGGATAATAACTGTGCCCACTTCACTGTATTTTCATGAAGATTATAGTGTGAAGTCAGGCCTGTAGTAAACACACAGTAAATAAATGCTTTACCGTGTGTCTTGCTTTAGCCAGTAGAAAGAAGACAGAAGTGATTTTGTGTCAGCTCTGTGTGAGACTTCAGTAGACATGGCAAGTTTCCTTTGCCCTCTTGTGCTCTGAACTTTTCCATGAGGAAACTGTCCCATAGGAATGAGACATGTGGAACAAATCTAAACTATTATGACTAACCCGTGAACATTCTTGTACGAATCTTTCTGTAGACATATGCACTTATTTGTTTTAAATATGTAACTACAAGTGGAATTACGTGAAAAGGAACCAGTTTTCCAAAAGAGCCAGTTTACCACTCTTACTAGCAATTGAGAGTTCCAGTTGCTCTACATTCTCACCAACATTTGATAGTGTCAGTCTTTTAAATATAATCTGTTCTGGTGGGTGAATGATGACATCTCATATTTGTAGCCTACTGCATTGCAAATAATTTCTTTGAAAGCTCCCAATACTCATTTCTAGGTCCTCTTTTTCACCCTTAAGGATGGATACTCAAAATGATTAACTAAGCCAAACCCGGACCTACCACTCGGTCTTGCTGGTCTACATTACCATTTTCCTATTCCTCCCTTTTAGAATAGTAACTGTCATAGTCATTTTCTCATCACCAAAACACAATACCTGACTCCCATGACATAAAGGAGGAGAGGTTTGTAGTGTTTTGGCTTGTATTTTCGTCCACCAGCTCCCAAGAAGAAACAGATTGTCAGATTGTCAGAGGGGCATGACAGAAGAAAAGCTGCTCCCTTCATGGTGGCAGGGAAACAGAGAGTGAAGGGGGGAGTTGGGGAGGGAGATAAATGCTTCCAGGCCATGCTCCCACTGACCTGGCTCCTCCAGCCAGCCCCTGCCTCCTTCTGTAACAGCAGGTCAGCTATATCCCTCCTATAATCTAATCATCTCCCAAAGGTCCTGTGTATGATTCCACTAGGTTTAGGGGGATGTCTAGATACCATAACAGGAATGTTTTTCCTGTGCCTGTTCCATTAGTGTATCTTGGAAGTATGTAACTTTCTTTTTGATTTTTGTGTGGGGGGCAGGTGTTCACAGCTGAATTTTCCTTGAGTCTCAGAAGAGACTTTGGCTTTGGACTTTTGAGCAGTATTGTACGGGAATAGTTAAGACTTGGGGACTCACTGAGATGAACTAAATGAATTTTGCATTGTGAGATGGCTTGAACCGTTAGGACCTAGGGCCAGAATGCTATAGTTTCGATCTTACATGTCCTCTGAAGGCCCATGTGTTAAAGGCTTGTTTTCCAGGGTGGCACTATTGGGAGGTGATGGGATCTTTGATAGGTGGGGCCCAGCAGGAGATCCTTAGATCACTGGGGGCATGCCCTAGAAGGACTCTCTCTCTCTCTCTCTCTCTCTCTCTCTCTCTCCTGCTCATGAAGTTTTGCTCTGCCTTGTACTTTTGCCATGTGTTGCTTTTCCACAGGCTCAAAGTAACAGTGCTAACTGTCATGGGCTGAACCCTCCGAAACTGTGAACCAAATGATCTGTTTTTCTTTGTAAGTTAACTATCTCAGGTACTTCATTATAATGATGAAAAGCAAGCACAGTATTGTTACTAGAGCACAAACTAGCCTGTTCTGGACTGCTACACCTTTTCCCACCTCTGTTCCTCCCAACGTTTGTGGATAACATGCTCATGTCCAATGTCTAGTCATAAGGCCTCTTCTATGAACCTTATGGCTGGTAGTCAATAGAAATAGATTGGAATCTCATATATGTTACATAAAATTGACATAAAATGCTCATATACATTTGTCTCTTAATTTTTAACCATATTTAATGGCAAGTAAACAAAAAATAAATACCTTTGTTTATCCAGAGAGTCCTGAGAGCAAACGGATTGTTGGTTGCAGGATAAGAAGGCAGAGGAAAGGGAATGGATTTTTTTTTTTTTTTTGGTGCTGGGGATTGAACTCAGGGCCTTGTGATTGTGAGGCAAGCACTCTAATCACTGAGTTAAATCCCAGCCCCAGGGAATGGATATTGATGGCCAGCTCATCAAGAGCTTGGAGTACGACCAGTTGCAGTATAGAAATGGTGCACTGATCTGTAGCTTTAAGCTTCCCAAGGTAGTGTAAAAAACGTCAGGCTTTAATGACTTCACAACCTGTTGAAGTGTTCTCTGCCATCTGCCCACGTAGGTGTTTGTGTGCTCACATACCTGTGTATGGCATCGTGAAGAAACCACATGCCCAGTGGAAAAGAACACCCCCTTTAAAACAAGCTGAAAAGGCCGTGGTATAAGGCAGTGTGGTCTTGCTCCTCTGTTTACAGAGAAATCCTTTCATGCAGGCATGATATAGCAAGGATTTAAACCATCAAGATCTCTTATGCTAACAAACCATTTATCTTGGATTTTCCAGGTTTCCTGGTTGTCTTCCAGGGACACACCATTGACCCTGAAATTGTAGATAGATGCATTACGAGTCTCTAAATTACAAAGTTGTAGGAACTTATCATCCAGTACTGCAGAGGAGTCTGGCTCTGTTTCACTCCTCCCTCCTCTTCGGAGGCTTTGTCACATGGGCGATTTCAGATGTCAGGGCCTCTGTTCCTCTTCCTTGCTTTGCTTTACATCAACATTTCTAGCTACCATTTTCTAGTTGTCTTTTAAAAAATTTCTGTGATACTTTTAAAGCTCAAGGTTTTCCTTAAGGAAAATTTCCCTACATTGGAAATGTGGGTGTCTACCCAAATAGTACTCAATGGCCTTTTCTTTCATAGTGAGTTTTCAGACTTTGGGACCTAAATGCTGGAGTGTGTGTGTCTCTCTCTTATGGCAGAAAAGAAAAATATGCATTATATCTTTCTTTTGTAAGTTAAGGTCTTACTCAGTGAATGCTCAACTTCCCTGAAAGATGCCCCGGAATGTAACCAACCCACCAACCAACCAAACTGATACCAGAATTACTTTCCTGGAGGCCTTTGGGAAAAATTTTTTCTACTTGTAAAATGACTTTCTTCTATTCCAGTATCTCTAGTAGTTTATCATCTATATCAGAATCACCAGGTTGGTAGTTAAAATGCAGATCCCTGAGTTACATCTCAGCCCTGTAGAATCTTAGCTTTTTGAAACCGGGAACCCAGAATTTGCATTTTCACAGTTATTAAAGTCTTCCCTCTTAGCAGACCTCCCAGTATCTGGACAGCATCTCCTAAAAAGTAAATCCTGTCTCACGTGCAACAAAGCCACTGACTCCCCTAGGATACAAGACTGAGGAAGAGAAGATGTCTCCCTGAGTCTTCTTCCAAGCCTTTCTTGTGGGGCTGGGTCTAGTGCTGTGAATAAGAAGGGCACACAGAAAGTCAGTGAACAAGACTTACGAAATAATAAGGAGTGAAATTCCAAGATGTCACAGCCTGTTCTGGTCATTGATTGTGGAACTAAGCACTGTGCAATTTTTTCACTCATTCGTTAACATTTATTACGTGCTAACCGTATGCTAGGTATTATACTACATGCATTCTGCTAAACCTTGCATCTCCATATTTTTGTCAGAGATGCAAAAATGAAGCTGAGATTTAAGTCCTAAGTTATCCTCAAGTAGGCAGCCCCATAATTAGGAGAGTTAAGACAATTCTTTCCCTTCGTGTGCGTATCTTTGTGTCACTCATCTTTATGTGGGTTAGAGAATGTAGCTTGTGTTTTTCAGGCATATGTACACAATTTAGTCACTTTATGTATTTGTTTGTTCACTAAATATCCATCCATTCATTCACTCATTCGTTCATTTACTAATATCTGTTGTATGCCCATTGTGTGCTAGTCAGATACCAGGTACCATTTTGAATATACAGTGGTCTTACCTGCTTTTTGCCTAAGTAAATATTGTTTTATAATTTACTTTTCCATAGAGATTGGCAGTTCGACAGGACACAGACTGGAGCATGCAACCCCTTGTGCCTTGCTGTCCTTCCTGGCTTCACAAATATTTTTTTTAGCAAAGATGCCTTCCTTCCCAGACGTTTTATTTTATTTTTTTCCTTTATCTTTACATATTGCATTTGAGCTCCCTTTATTTCTTTATGTAGTTTTAAGTTTCTGATTGATGTCATGTTCCTTTATCTGAAGAACTTCCTGTGACATTTCTTGTGTTGTAGGTCTGCTGGCATGAAGGGTCTATTTTTATTTGTTTGAAAAGTTTTTATTTCTTCATTTTGAAAGATACTCTCACTGAGTACAGAATTCTTGGCTGGCTTTGTTCATTCTGGTTTTTAAAACACGTTACTTCATTATCTTCTGGACTACAAGTTTTCTGACATGAAGCATGCTAAGATTCTTATTTTTCTTCCTTTCTATATTAAGTGTCCCTGTTTACAGCAGTTTGATTATGACATGCTTAGAGATTGTTATGGTTTGTGCCCAGATGTCCCTCCAAAGCCTCATGAGGTCATAGGTGGGGATTTTTCAGAGGTGGCTGAATCTAGAGTGTGTGATGTTGGGACTAAGGGTGCGTGATTACTAAATCAAGCCACTGATTGGTTGTCACCGCCCTAATCCTGGCAGCCTGGATAAAATATAAGCAGCAGAAAGGAGCTGTTTAGATCCCTTGCTTGCCTTGCTGCCTTCTGCCTGTGTGCCCTGCCACCCTGCCTTGGACACAGCTGATTGTGGACTGAAACCTCAACAAACTGTGCGTCAAAAACACCTTTCCTCCCTTAGCTTTGGGTGTTGGGTATTTTGTCTCAGCAGCAAGGAAACCCTAACCCTAACCCTAAGACAAAAGTCTTATTTTTGTATTTACTTTGTGTAGTGTTCTCTGAGCTTTTTGTGCCTGTATTTTGGTGTCTGTCACTGATTTTTAGAAAATTATTTCTTCAATTTAAGTTAAATTTAAATTCTTCTGCCTTATTCTTGCTGTTCTTCAACTACATGTATGTGAGCTAAGCCATAATGTATACTCAGTTCTATTTTTGCTTTTTCCTTTTGCCTCCCCTGTGTTGCAATTCGGGTAATTTCTAAGTACCTGACTTGGAGTTCTTTGATTCTTTCCTTGGCCATGACATGGCTTCCGTGTCACTGCATCTGACCCATAACTTTTGCTGAGAGCCAGACTCCACGTACAGGAGCAGAGGTGAATAATTTTTATGCCTGGAAATGGACCTGCCCTTCCTCTGGTTCAAGGTGCCGTGTGGTATTTGGGTCAATCTGGTCAGGAGTTAAACTGGATTTGGGGTTTGTTGCCAAGGTTATCTGCAGGGCGCCAAGGCTTCAAATTCCTCAAGGGACACCTTGCTTTTCGGCTGTGGGATAATTTTCCACAGGATTTTTCTCAGTGTCTGCTTTAGGCCTTTCCTTCGTCTGTTTCCACACCCTTACAGCGCTGCCACAAGATTCCAGGGTCACTGTGGCTATCCTGGAGGGGGAGATGAGGGATGTTCTCTGTTTTTCTGGTTAATTCTCAATGGCAGACAGGCTCTTTGTCCCTGACTTTCAGGGTGTGGCTTCTCAGTGTCCCTGTGCTACCCACTGCGGGGGTTCTAGGACCCGCAGCGTTCTGCCCTCATCCGAGGACAGTTCTTCCTGTTCCTCTCTTCCAACTGCAAC
>PVJO010009136.1:0-18764 GCA_004026905.1 Hystrix cristata
GTGAATTTTCAAAGCAGCTAGACCTGGGTCATAAACAATAGGTAAAAGACTATTTAATTTGTCCTAAAAAGACTAAATTATTCAAATTTTTATTAAGTGAATGTTATTAACAATTTGCAATAGTCAAAATTCGGCTCAATCGTGATAAATATTTCAGATGTACTTATTTATAAATTGACTTCCCTTCCTTATTTTCATGCCAGTTGAGTTTGCATATGATCTCATTTCAGAAGAAGGGATAATTTCCCTTTCTCTTAGAATTTGGGAGTAAGGATAAAGAGATGGTGTTGCAAACAACACCATGTTCAGAGAGCAGTCTCTTTTTTGTTGCTGTTTTACAAATCGCATGTTAATATAAAAGGCATTAACTCTGCATTCACAATGAAAGGGCAGTAAGCATAAACTCAGAGTACAAGAGCAGAAACCACAGCTAAAATGGTGCTTCTCCATTTTGGTTGCAATTGTTACAGTAACAGCATTATCACTTTGATCAGCGCTACTTCAACCTGCCACAATAAAAAATGGGTTCACCCAAACAAGAGTAGCTTGAAATAAAAAATATCAAAATTCTTTACTCCTCAGCCTCCAGTTGTAGGGAAACTTTTCATTCAAGAAACTCAACATTACAGGCAGAACGCAGGCACTTAGAACTTGGGAGAGGAAGCCACGAAAGAGCATTAAACTTGAGCCCCAGTTCCACCATTGAAGAGTCACATGATCCTGGACAAGACATCTCTATCCTCACCATGAAGTTCCACGAGTAGTCCAAACCATTTAAATATTGACATGACTTTGCCCAATTATTCCCTCTGGAGATATTACTGTTCCTTCCACTTCCCTAAATTCTGCTTAGTATTTGCTTCTCTGCTTTCAAGTTTTATTCCAGCAGTGCCTCATTAGATCTTTTCTGGCTCTTTTTTGATACACATCATTATAAAATATTGTCAATACAAATAAGGGACAACGTCAATATTTATATTGTGCATATAAGCTGTAACAGTGAGGAAAAGTTATTAATAATGTATTGTGATTTTTTTTGAATATATGCTCCCTGACCCTATCTGATGCAAGTATGTCTAGCCCAATTTTGATTTTTATATCAACCAACACTTACTAGTAGGCATTCAGTAAAGGATGGTTGAATAGTTATACTCCTGAATAAAATGAGATAGTTTTGACTGTGTTCCACATCTCACAGAATGTTGGATCAGTGAAATTATGAATATTAAATTTCTTCCAACTCTAACAAACTATATAGATGTAATAAATTATAATCCCCAAAAGAGATAAAGATTTTTTTGCAACAAATCATATAATGCTCATCAAAAGAAATAGGAATCAAGATTTTGTGAAAACCTTAATGCCAAGCCTCAAGCTGCTCGTAGGAGAGAGAAAATAAAGATCACCAAATGTTTCAAAGTGTAATTTATGTCCACATTTCAATGCAGAATTTATCGCAGATATATTTGGTGACAACATGGGAAAATACACTTGCTTTCTTTGGTTGGCTTATGAAACGATGCTGTGTCTTGTACCTAGTGTGGCTTGGCCATTTTTCTCTTGGTATTAAAACTCCTGCTAGGGTTGGAGAAGGAAGGAGGAATGTATGGATCTTTCAATAGAATATTTTCATGCTAACACTTCTGTCCTGCTGGACCAGACAATAATAAGCTCCATAAAGTTCCTCTTACCTTGCACAAAGCCAAACACATGTTGGGTAACGAACAAGCACTTGTTTAATAAAATGATTCAGTGGGTGATCTTACTAGGGATGCATTCACGGAGAAACATGCCGCGGGTCCTGTTCAGTGAGGACAGTGCTGCCAGTGTGAATAAACAGAGAATTTAAAAGCTTAGCTAGAGCAGTATTTAAGAAGGGCATTCCATGGGCTGTGTTTCTACTGTGAGGCAAAAGACCAGGGCAGAGGTGGACAGCTCTGAACTCCATTCCTATTCTACGTAACCTTTTCCCAAGTCACCAGGAGGGGAAGAACCCTAGAAATAGAGAAATGGGGATCCCAGTCAGGTGCTCCCCTTGTCAGCTATGTAGGCTGGGTAAGCCTCAGTGGTTTTCTATGCCCCTCCATTTCTTTATCTAAACAGTGGTGAGGGGATTCAATCACTGCTTTGCACAGGCAGTTCCTCTCAGATAAGCCTGATGGCCACCATCGAGTGCAGGTGCAAAGCCAGGTGCAGACTAAAGATTCCACAGCAATCAGTGTGTGGCTGTGACATCTCAAATTTTACTTTTTAGTAGCCAACATATCTGTCACTGAACTTCAAAATCTATGTATATTTGTTCTAATATAAAACAAGTTTTTATGTACACAGTTTTCTAAGGGAAAAATAAATCTTGCTGGAAGCTGAGACAGTTTGAGCCTTTGATTTCTAGGAACTATTAGTACACCATCTCATGCCTCCTGAGTACTGCATCCCATTTGCAAAATCAAGGAAATATACGATGCCTACATTTCCTTCTACATCCAAAATGCAATTTTGAAAATCATTTTGAAGATTACTGTCCCTCTTTTCTTCAAGCAATAAAATTTTGTTTTTTCTATTCTATGATCTTCTGAACTAAAGTTTTCCTTTTTAAATAAATTTAGAAAACAATAATCATAGGGTAGCATCTAATAAATTCTCACATCAATTATGATCATTTACTGATTGACAAAATTCACTGCTTCTAAACTGCCTTGCTTTGCCATAAGTCAAATCAAGTGAAATAAAAAATGCTGAGTAAAATTTGTCTCCCTTCTCTAAAGGATTGACATAACAACATAACATTTGTTAGTATTCTCACCAACCAGACAATTTGTTTTTCGATCATAAACTATTGAAATTATTACAGGTAAAATATTTATGGTGTTGATTTTACTGTTGTTACTGTTGTTTCACTACATGTCACTTTTATAATAATGAGAGTTTTAAAAAATATATTTTAAATTGTTTTTTTAGAACATGTTTGTAGTGCATAATGTTTACATTCCTTGTGGGAAATTAATACATGCACATAATGCATTTTAATTCCTTTTAAATCCCCTTTTCCAGCCCTCCCTGAACCCCCCATTTATCTCTTGATCCCCTTCCTTTTTTGTGGATGTTTGCAGTACATAATGTTTACATTGCAGGTGTGGAGGTGGTGCATGTACATAACACATCTTAATTCCTATTTTCATCCCCTTTCTCTCATTTCCCTTTCCCCTCCCTCCTTTCTTGTCATGGGCAAAATACTGTGTTTTCTATTAAAGAAAAAATACCTCGGTTCCTGAGGGTTAATCCATAAAAAAGTATCCAAGATTATTTGGCAATAAAAACATGCCTTATATCTGAATTTCCTGCAGATTCGTTACCCACTTTTGCCATACTAGGTACTTCCAAACTGAGTGGAGAGCTGCTACAATGCTGGGGCCACCGGTTTCTATGGGCAGAAATACTTGGTAGAACACTATACTAAATTGCTAAAAGATTTAGGGCCTGCAAATCAGGATTTCATCTCCAAACCCTGGATAAGAAGGCAGAACTGTTGTCTTATAAGATAAATTTACCCAAACATTTATTAATATCAAGAACATACACCCAACTTTGGGGGATTCTCCCCAAAACATATTTCCCAGTCATTGAAGGTGGCAATAGAGGTCATGGAATGAATTTGTCAGCATTCAAAGCAACTCACCAATAAATCGTCTTCAGGAAAACACGTATGAACAAATACTACAGTTTAATCTGAACTGAAGTAAAGTTATGATCTGACAATTTCGTTATGTTCAACACTTCATTTCGTAATTAACCCATACTGAAATAAGTCCCCCAAATTTATTTGTATCCATGTATTTCTAACACATTTGCTTAGTACTTCCAACTACATGGATAACTCTTCTTTGCTGAAGAAAAATATTTAATGATCTCAACATAGAAAATGATTTAAAAATCCACACAACTGAGCCAATTAAAGTCAGGTAAACAAGAGACTTCTCATCACTTTTTCCAAGTCTTCCAACAGTTTAGAACACTATTTAAATATGATCAAGAACAAAATTTAGAAACTTCATCCTTTGAAAAGTGGAGGTTTTTTTTTTCCTATGGTTCAGTTTTAGAAGTTAGTGTTTATAATAAAAGTTATCATCAAAATAGGAGGATTATGTTTATCTTCTAGATATAAGAAGGGATAATGTATTGATTAAATATATTGATATGACACCAAAAGTAAGGGTAATAAAAAACAAACAAATAAGATTGCACCAAGCTAAAACCTTCTGCGCTTTAAAAGAAACAGTCAAACCAGTGAAAAAGCAGCCTATGAAGTGGGAAAAAATATTTTCATACCATATGCCCAGTAAGAGGTTAGTCTCCAAACTATTGAAGGGATTCCTGTGAATTAATCGCAAATAAAACCTCACAACTTTCATTTAAATAAGTTCTGAAGAAGACATTCAAGTGTAAATGGAAAAGAATATGTACAAAAAGAATATTCAATGTTACTCAATATCAAGAAAATGGAAATGCGAACCACACTGAGATGCTGCCTCATACTTGACTATTAAAAAAATGCACAAGTCCTGGAGGGTTGAGGGGAAATTGGAAACTCCGCACACTCTTGGTGAGAACCCACACGGTTGTAGCCACTGTGCAATACAGTGTAGTGGTTCCTCAAAAATTTTAAAACAGAACGGTCACAGATTCAGCAATTTCATTGGTGGATATTTATCCAAATCGTTGAAATCAGGATCTTACAGAGATATTTCTGTTCTTATATTCATTGCAGCATATTCACACTAGCCAAAATGTGGAAATATATTAAATGTCTATTGGTAGATGAATGAATAAGAAAAAGTACATGCAATGGAAAAAGGGTCGTTCTGCAGTGTCACAGTGGAAATGAACTATAAGGACTTTATAGTAGGTGAAATCAAATAGTACCAGAAAGACAAATGCTGCATGAGTCTATTTATATGAAGTATCTAACATAGTTCAATTCATAGAATATGAGAGCTACATAGAGACAACCAAAGTCTGGGAAGAGGCAAAAAGTGACTAATCAATGCACCTAAATGGTCAGTGAAGCAGGAAGAACAAACTATCTGCTCTGAAACATAGTATCTATAGTAAACAATGCTATACTGTACACTTAAAAACGTTTTCAGAAGAGAGATCTCATACTAAGTACACAGGGGTACATGAATTAGATTCTATTCACATATTCCCAACCCAATAAAATTTTAAAAACTTTCTGTGCCCTAGTTCCTTGAGTAAAGAACTCATTCTTCTTATTGTTTTAATTGGTACTAGTGGCAATGGCAATTGAAAAAGTGAAAGAAAACAGGGTGAGAGACTAGGGACCAATTGTTCAATCATTTTTAAAGGATAAATCAGAAATCAAAGCCTCCAGTCTTCTGCGGCACTGAGAATATGTTTAATGAAAACTGAATAATAATTGCTTTGGTAAGTTTACTTTTTTTTTTTTTTTTTTTTTTTTTTTTTTTTTTTTTTTTTTTTTTTTTTGAGACAGGGTCTTCTTTCAGTTCAAGTCAGCTTGCCTCGAACTTGCTACATAGCCCAGGGCTTAAACTTGGGTCAATCTTCCTGCCTCAGCCTCCCTAGTGCTGGGATTACCAGCATGCATTGATACCTATAGCTTCAATTTTTCTTTTAAAAAAAAAAAAAAACTTACATGTTCTTAGTCTGCCTCATCTGCATGTTGTGCCTCTGCAGATAGATTCAACCAAATGTGAACCCAAATACTTGGGAAAAAATTACATATGTACTGAATATGTACAGACATTTAATTTGTAATCATTTTAACAGAATTTACTGCATTACTGCATTCAGTATTAAAAGTAATACAGAGACAATCTCAAGTATATTTGAGAATGTGTGTAGGTTTATATAGAAATGCTGAACATTTTATTAAGGACTTTGAGTATCCACAGATTTCGTTATCCTGGAACAAATCTCCGAAAGACGCTGAAGGATGACATTGTATATGCACATGTACATTACACGTAAGTGGACAACTTCAACATTAAAAAACCGAGCAAAATGTAATCAAGATTCCTATCAATAAATGGAACATGATCAGCACTTCAGGACCCTCTTGTTCTCTTTTTCTGTCACTGCTCTCTGTTGGCAACCACTCCTTATGTGCCATAGCATAGATTAACTCTGCCTGTTCTTTTGTTTATTTCCATTAATATAGATGGAATACAATCATAGTACTCTTTTGTTTGGCTGTGTTTAATCAGCATTATGTTATTGAGATTCAACTCTCTCACATACAGTTCTAGACTATTCGTTCTTTTATTCGGGGGGGTGCTGAGGATCGAACTCAGGACCTTGCACTTGCTAGGCAAGCACTTTTACCACTGAGCTAAATTCCCAATCCCCAGAGTGCTCATTCTTAATACTGAATAGTTTTCCATTTAATGAATTTACTATATTTATCCTTTCTAATTTATGTCTTTTAAGTCGTATGCACAGGTTAAATTTAAATGAGGTCTGTGCAGACTTTTTATAGTTCTCATATTATAAATGTATATTATTCAAAATACAAAAAAAATTGAATGTCACACTAAAGTATACTGTGAAGAGAAACTGTAGTGAATATGTCAAATGTGACTCAAGAACCTCATTTTCGTCTGGACATTTTTATATATCGATATCCAATTCTTTATTTTTAAAATCTTTCCAAAATATTGTATTTCATTCAGCATTTGAGGAAAAGTAGTCATTCAGTGGGCAAAACGAATCTCCAATTATTTTAGGCAAAAATTATTAGAACCAGCTAATTATTTGAAAATATATCAAGCCAAGCCCATAGCACAGAACAAAACAATTCTCTCAAAAAGTATTCTCCAAGGTGACAAAAATGACTTTTGTAAACAGTAATGACTATTTGCTGACCTATGTATGTGAAAGTTACTATCCGGTCTTGGTTTACCTTTGAGGACTACACAGCAGACTCCTCAAATCTCTGGTAGAATTTATGATAGACATCAGATCCCTTAGGGGTGGGAGGCATGCGCCCTGTTGTTGACATTTACATGTCAAAGGTACCATCTTCACAATGCAACCTATAGAAACTTTCACTGACAGAATGTTTAATTCTGTGCAAGGTTTTTGCTTCTTGGTGCCCTCAATATGAAGTGAGTTGTAAAACTTTATTAGGCTTGATTTTTCCAGACTCTCATATTTGAAAAGCATATTGATATGTAAATCTCTGTCTTCCTATATTGATACAGGAAAAGCATTCTTCCTATACACATTTTATTTTTTCATCACTTCCATCTTGTTTCCAAAGTTCACTTAAGGCCACGGTAAGCAGGGATGTACCTAAACAATTGAAAACAGATGACAGCATGTGTGAGTTTTTATGGCACTTTCTGTGGGTCCAGCATGGACACTTGGCTCCTATTCTTTCCCATCACTAATTGGGTCTCCTCCACTAGCAGAGGGCACTTCCTGGAATAGTGAGAGCTTCCAAGCTCTGTCTCTCTGCTTGTCTGGATGAAAGTTTGGTCCAGTGACATGAGAATCTGCTCAGCAACATTCAGAGCAGACCAGAATTTAGAGGGCCTGGGTAGTTCCCAGTCCCAGCTCTTCACCATCCATGCAAGATGGAATTCCAGTTTTGCTGAAGGTGGTAAATCCTTCATCTGTCTGTACACACTTTTTCTCCCACTCTCCTTTCGCCACCTCCTTAATTGCGCTCTATTTCCTGACATTGCTTTCTGAATAAATCATTTGTTTTATTGAAATCTTTTAATCAAAGTGTGCTTTGAAAGAAACTAAATGCAGTCATTTCCTCTTTTATTAATTCAACTGTACTAAAGCCAATAAGTGGACACCAACGGAGTTTTAAAACTACAGCTCAAGGAGCTGCTAATAGGTACATATATGGAAGATGGGGGTTTCAAGTAGATCTTTTAATGCAGTATTTAATACAACTTTAAGTGATTTGAGATTATTTTAGACAAGAGTTTTGAAAAAGTGCTTTCCAAATTTACTTGATCTAAAGAGTCTTTCCTTTGTACATGTGGCACGATATGCCGACTTGATGGATTAAGAAATGCCTAGCAGATTAGTGAAGCACAGTTCTGTGTGTGTCTGTGAGTGACTGCCATGTAGTACAGTAAATAAGGGCAGAAGACCCATCCTGGGTTTCGGAAGCACCAAGCAAAAAGCTTCTAGCCTGGTCGTAATAAAAAGGCAAAGAAAAAGGAAGCATTTCCAGTTTTGAAGGGCTCCCATCTTTGCCATCACCTTTAGACATTGGTCCCTAGTTTCCTCAAGCTTCCAGACGCAGATTCGCACCAGTGGTTTTCCAGTGAGCTTCCAGGCCTTTGATCTCGGACAGGTGTTGCATCCTTGATTCATCTTGTTCAGTGATTTTCATCTTCTTGGGTTGAGGAGCTACCGATCCTCCAGTTCTCCTGTGCACAAATGACTATCGTCAATTCTCCTGCCTTGGATCCCACAGAGAGCCATTGTGGACTCTTCCACCTTGGCCCCCAAAGACTGATGTCTCTCTCCTTAAGTAAAATGCACTTAGTACAATCTCAAAGAATCACCAGAGTCTTAAGGATTCCAGCATTTCTGAAAAGTTAAAGTCCAAATTCTGTGCTGAGAATCAAGGCAAATTCTTAACTGTAAACCCGTGTAAAATGCAAATGCAACTTAAGTACTACATTCAACATATAATGACACATGGTAAACATTCCCATTCCAAAAAGGAGAAGGAAGTGGATAGAAATAAATAGGACTAAAGGAAGACCGAAATGACACAGGCTCTGCAAACAGCCCCTAATAACCAGTCTTGTTCTTCCCTCAAAGTCAATTCTTGGATGCTCTGTTCTTCTACTACAGATCTCCACTAAGGTTTTAAGAAAATGCATTATTCCCGACTCTGTGCTTAGTTAAGGAAATCGAGGTTTAATCCACATAGTCCTTAGTTTATAGACTCCAAATTCAGTAGGTTCTTCTCAAACTTTAATTTTTTTTTTTTTGTGTGTGTGTTGGGGATTGAACTCAGGGCCTTGTGCTTGCTAGGCAAGCAGTCTAACCACTGAGCTAAATCCCCAACCCCTTCATTTTATTATTGATTGGTGTATTTTGCTGTGAAGTTTTAATTGAGCAACAAACTCCTTGCACTTGTCCATCAATGCTCTGTGTACCAATTAAGATACCTTCTGCCACATAAAAATCAAAGATCAAGCAAATGTTTGTAAACCCCATAGGGATTTATCCCCTCACATAACCACAGTGGCAAAGTTGTAAATGGATTCACATGACTTAAAGTGGGCCTTGGAAAATACCACCAAGATTCACTTTTTTCCACTTTATTTAGCTCTATTCTCTTACATGTATTGTCTTTGCTTTCAGGCAGGTATAACCCTTTTCCAGGATGCTCTGGAGAGCACATATTTTTACCATTACCTCCATATGGAGAGAGACTAGCGTTCTCTCCAAATTGGAAGAATTATTCAGGCTCAGTCTTTCACTGATTGTATTAGGTTGTACTCTTATATCTGAAGCAAACACTATAAGTGGTGGTGGAAATAGCCAGTGGTTGAAAACAATTGACTTCACATTAATATATTTTGCAGAAAATTGAAAACTACTTATGCTGAGGCAAACTTCTTTCTAATTATGCCAATACATCTGTGAGTGGGTACCAGGCATTGATGTATTTTATTTTAAAGCTCCCTGGTGATTCAAGTGGTTTTGAAAATTGAGAACCATTAGTTTAGACCTGCGCTTAATAACTCATGTTTGTAAAATTCACCTGGGAAATCTATGGAAAGGTAGATTCTGACTTAGTGGGTGTATGCCAGGTACCGGACATTGAATTCGTGGTAGTTGCTAGTTGATGTTTATGATGTAGTTCATGGCCCCACTTTGAAAAATAAGTCATCTTGGTTCAGTAACGTTCCTCACATATGTGCGGAAATTCAGTTCTAACCGACATATGCGGGGTAAGCATGGAGAATGTGTGACCTCTGAAGGAAAATTTTAGCTACTTCATTAATTGAAGGTGCAAAAGATAAAAAAAATAGATGACCATTGTTTAAACTGAACAATTTTGGATCCCTTTCTCACTTTTACATCTCCATTTTGTTCCTGTGTGAGCATAGGCATGTTGGCTACTGAGGCCGACCAGCTCGACGGTGGGGAATAAAACACAGAAGACCGTTTTTTTCACTTCTCTTGAAGGCGTTCACGTCTCTTGTTTTCTGGAGAAGCGGCAATGTAGTGTGAAGTCTTAAGAAGATGATGAACACTCCCTCAGGGGACAGTTGGAGAACCTCTTGTCTCCCTTGGGTTTCCTGGGTCGTATCAGCCCCAGAATGAATTTAGAAGATCTCCATATTCTCTAGAAACACAGTGGCTTTTATTCAACTCATTTGCTCTCTTTTCTAGCCCTCCTCTCTTCTTTCACTGAGCCCCACCTAGGCCAAATGCATCCTGAAGTTTGCAAAATTTTAAATACCAAATATTTAATCTGTTAATTCCTGGGTTGTCACCTTGACCTCCTTTCGAGTTAATAAAACATACTGAAGCAACATGAAAAGTCAAGAATAAATAAACTGAGGTTAAAATAACAGGCTGTATTGTCTAAAAGCCAAACACTGTACACCTGAGATCCACCCTCGGTTCGCTTTCTATCTCCGAACATCTGAAGTTGATGTCAGTTGTAAAGGGCCAAGAGCCCTGAAATAATGATTCATGCTGTTGCTCAGCCACAATCTGATGACAGGAACATATTTTCTCGCATTGCTAAACAAAGCCTTGCTCATCCTAGATCGTTAACTATCTTACATCTAAACCACAACTGTGCTACCCTCCCTGCAGTTTCTCTATATCCAGCCTATCTGTCATAATATAATCACCTGGCGATCTGTCCTCTTACTACTGCTCTCCACTAAGGTGTTAAGAAAGAAATGTATTCTTATTAACCATATTTAGTTAGGTAAACTGAGGCTCAGAAATTTCCACAATTGTTCTTAAATCACAGATGGAAATGTGGTGAATTGTGAACTGCACGCAGGTCTTTTCAACAGGCAAAGCTTAATGGGCTAACTTTTCACAGGAACAACTTTCTATCTTATAAGAATAGTCTTTTACCTAGATTTTGAAATGTCAGAGAGCAGCGGTTGTATCTCCTTTCCCCTGGAGTTCTCTGTATCATGTATAACGTCCAGTCAAATGCTGCTTATTACATATTTGCTAGATCAGAGAGATAGGTCTGAATAGGAAAGCTATTCTTGCTTGAGACGGAGATTTTTAAACCCCCCTAATTTGTTCAAGTTTGCTACTTTTTCACTGTCTCTCTTTTCACTAAAGAAATAAAAATATTTTTATTTGTGTAAGTAGGGCAAAGGTACCTGAATACTCATTTCTTGCTACATTCATAGGAGAAGTTGATAAAAGATATATAACTGGAGGAATTACCTTTGGCTTTCCTGTTTTCCATGGCTGAGTGTACCCTGTTTTAGACTTCTACACATTAATTGAATAGGAAATTTTTATCTACTACTGGCCAGGGGCATTTATATACCTTGAAAAACATAAGGCGCTGGTACATAAGAGATGCTCAAGCACACTTGGAGTCATATGATATTAGAGAATAATGTCATGGCAAGGTGATTTGTCCAATTCCTTTGTTACTGGTGCGAAAAATGAAATAAACAGAGGAGAACATACTTATTCGTATTTGTCCAACATATTACTTTCATTGGCTTGACTGGCTTGGGATAGAAAATGACTTTACCTCTTCATAGCTAAAGAGTTTATTATTCATACTGAAAAATTGGATTCAAGAGAATGTCTAGAACAATTAAACAGCAGACACGAGGACACTGAAATGAAATTTAAAAGTGGTCCTGGGATCTTTGGGAGAATAGTTTTGCTGTACTAGACACAGACATGTTAGTGACTCTTCATTGGTCACTGTCCAGGTCAAGAATAAGGAGGTATAACAAGAACGGGTCTGAGATATACTTTCTCATCATAAACTGATGTTATTGTGGCCCGTTAAACATAGGCACAGGTGGCTGTAATCCCAGCGGTGCTGGTCACAGTCTGAGGTTTGGAACCTGCCAGTATAAATGACACATAATATCTGTGAAACTTAATAGCTGGGGTGCTGACACGGGGCTTTCGATTTTTCTAAATGCAGTATATATTGGTATTAAAACACAGGAGAGTATCAATGTGTGTCCTAGTACAGCATGTGTCAGGGTACTGGCATAATGGAGACTCACTGAGTGATTTTTAAGTAGTATAGATCCTTGCCATGAACATAATTTTCAAAATTGTCACAAAAAATAAATGTCAAGGAATAGCATTTATCAAAAGGTCCAGATTCCATCTTTCTAAATGTATACTTCCCCCAAAAATTTCTTATACTTCATATTTCATGGCAATTAAATATCATTTCCTTTACTGCTTGTATATACTGGAGGAGGAATGTTATAGTGTTGTCCCATGATTTTATATTTGTCTAGGATAGATAAATCGGGAGGAAGAGATGTTCAAGCAGTCTGAATTTTAGTGACAAGAATTTTACTTGAGAACTGCATAATTACTGACCGTGTAGATTTGCTCTGCTTTAAATCTGAAGACAAAAGCAAGACAAATTAAGTTGTCATGGAGACTTAGCTCGGCATTGTGCTCCAGTTTTCACATTTTATTATCTCATGTAATCCTCTTGGCAACCCTGGAGTAGGCGCCACTCTCCTAATTACATGGATATGTGACTTGCGACACAGAGAGGTTAAATTACGTAATTATCCAACATGTGCCATGGTCTAGATTTGATCCCTCAATTTTCTGACACACAAAGTTGTGCTCTTCTGTTAATTTGAGTGTCTGAGAGGTGCTGACTTTATGCACACAAATAAATCGATGACACATTAATAGGAATTAATAGGGAGGTTGAGTAGCTGTCCTGTCACACTAGTAGGGACACTTAAAATTAAAAGAGTGTATCCTTATGAATGACACAGGCATATTGGAGGTGTCAAGCTACCATGAGAAAAATTCTGTGAGGAAAATTAAGTTTACCGATCTCTAGTAATCAAAGAATTATGCTTTTTTTTTTTACTTCAGGGATACCACTGAGATATTTTAATTCTACATCTTTTTCTTCCAGAAAAGAAAAATGCTACCCAGGGAAGTAAAATGCTGTGCTTATCATCACATAGCAAAGGAGATCAGCCCTGAAGAGACCTAATTACAATCCTGGCTCCACAGTTACTCTGTGAACCGGCCAGTTTCAGAATCTGGAGACAGTGTGAAGAGGTCATTTCCTCTTTGGAGAATCATTTCCCACCTTGCAGTGCTCCGCAGGGAAAGGATGTCAATGATACAATGAGAGTCTGCAGCGAGGTAGTTGGGGACAGGAGGACGGGGGAAATGAGCAGGTAAATATTTGGCAATGGATATAGATGGGCAGCTTCTTGATTTCCCTTTTCCCTCAGTCATGAAGTCATCATTATATAATGGAGTATGTCAAAAATGTTAGGCCAGGCCTGGCAACTTTGGAAGCAAGCAAAATTCTGAAAGGGCAAACATAAGCACCGCACCGTTATAGAGCTGCGCACATAAGGCTTTTTAGTCTCCAAAGTTTAGCACACTCACACATTTCACTAAGTACTACAAAGAAACGTCGCCATTGCTATAGTTCTTTCTAGTACTAATAGTCATTTGAAAGAGATAAAAAAAATCTATATTATTTTCTCTCTGGCAGAGGAGTGGAACTCACTTTACTATTTCTGATTGGCACATGTGGGAATTTCTGGCCAGCCTGTGGAGGTATCTTTCCCACAGGCTCAAATCCTAACACACCCTAAGAGAAACCAACCTTCGCCCATGGCCATAGGTGAAGATACGGGGAAGAGTAAAGCAAGTGGGATCCCAGCAGTGGGACCGACTGC
Source organism: Hystrix cristata (assembly GCA_004026905.1). NCBI lineage: Eukaryota > Metazoa > Chordata > Mammalia > Rodentia > Hystricidae > Hystrix > Hystrix cristata. The sequence goes on from PVJO010009136.1 coordinate 13,935, forward strand.
CCCTCACATGACCTGGCAACAACCTTCGGTAAAGAGAGACACTTCATATCTGAGTAGAGGCAGGGCACCTTCAAAAACCACTGTGCGGGAAATATAAACAGTATATATACTCCAGTATTTGATAATTGTGAAAACAAGAGTATGCCCAATTTCATAATGAGAAAATACATAATACGGATTTTTAAAATGCAACATAAGTGACCACCAAAACCAAATTTAAGAGTAGTAAACGTAGGTGAATTCTACAATCTTCTATCTTCTCTTTTTAGTACTTTTCAAAATTGTACTTTGGCCTCAAGTACAATTTCAGGTGTCTCTCATATTTCAAAGTAACATTAATTAAAAAGTCATGGATCTAGTTTTCAACCTTAATTTTTTGGCTACCAGCTTATGTGAAGAATAATTGTTTATTAATTCCTATGTTTTTCCTCCATATCCCTGCATGCTTCATTGCATTTTATGCATATTAACTATTGACTTCTCCTCAGTTCCCATTTCCCTGGTAATCACTAATGCCCAAACTCAATACCTATTTTAAAATCTCTTCATTATTTTCATTTTGTAGATTTGATACTATTGGCTGTTTAATGTCTCGAATGCTCTCATTTTTGGACTTCTTTAAACATCTGAATCTTCTTTTGCTCTGCAAGGTTCTCCTATGGCTTTCCTTCTTTCTGTCTACCTTCTAGGCTTGTTCTTTATCTAAATGTATTTTCAAGTTCTTAGTATTCTTACAGTATTTCCCACTTTATCTGAACAATCTCCCAGGACAATTTTTAGTATGACAATGACTTGGAAACTGTATATTCTAAGAACTTACAAGCTTACCTCACCGGCCAATAAATTTCCCTGGTGCATCTCACTCATATACTCATTTACATACTTCACGGCAAATATAGGAGGAAGACAATTAACTCATCCTTAAGTTTGGTGAGTAGTTAGATCACCTTGAATGAACTCAGCTGTGATTACCCCAAATTACTTCTCTTTTGCATCATGTTCCCCCAATACTCACTAGATTCTGATGATTCCAACATCCTAACGGTCATTGTCTCCTGTCTTTCTTATTTCTCATAGCTTTTCAGGTTGTCTTTTATATCATCTCTGAAATAGGCATCCAATCAATGTTGCAGATTTCCAACGGGTATTCTTTCTTAAATGTAAAACTAATCATTTTGCTGCTTAATATGTAAAAAAACGTTTAATTTTCTGCAGGACAAATTTCTCGACATAAGTGAAAAGGCTTTTCACAATCTTTCCTCCTCCTTTTAAATGAACTATATTTTAAAAATTGAGTAAAATGTCCCAGCATTAGGTGTAAACATCTGCCCATCTTAATTATTTTGTCTACCTGTGTGAATGCCTACACTATGATACAGACTAGCTCCAGTACCCCATGAATTTCCTTGGACGTTTTTGCAGGTGGGCTTTCTCCAGATATATCCTTTATTTTGACTTCAGTCATCATAAATTAGTTTTGTCTCTTCTTAAATTTAATAGTTATCATGTGTACTATTTCATCTGTCTCTTTTCATTGAATACACTTTTGACATTTATTGACTGTGCATGTAGGACTACATGTTCTTCCTGACAACAGAGAAGCACCTTATTAAAATATTTGTTGATGCAACTTTATCTGTGAGATGTATTCACAGTAATAAAAGCATTATTTCTTTGCTTACTGGTTTGTTTCTTGTACTTTTTTCATTCATAAGATCAAGATTTAAAGTTGTTGAATGTTTCTAACATTAACAATAAATCCCAGTCTCATGCAAAAGAGTGTTCTGTGGGTCCCAACTTGGACAGGACAAACCTTACCATTCCTGCCTGCCGAATCTCTACCCAGCCTGAGATGTTTCTTTACTCCCGAGAGTTTTTCTCAAAGCATGCGCTGACTTAGTGGGTGGATGGAACTGGCAAAAGAAGAAAAGAAGCAGAGAGTACTATGGAGTGAACAGCCAGAATGAAATCTATTATTTGATTGATAAATTGGAAGGTTAATAATTTTAACCAAGAAACATATTCCAAATTCATGTGGATGTTTGCTTCTTTATTGATGAAAAATAAAATGCATACAAATAAATGAACCTCTTTTTAATTTCTAGGCCACTGGCAAAAGTATTGTATATATTTATGTATGTCGATTTAAAACAGGAATAGCATAGGACAGAGGAGCGGGTAGAAGGATGGGAGGGAAATGAGAATAGAAAACTTGTCCCCTGAGTGTCTGCAGAGAGGAAGGACTCAGGAATACATGAGAAGGAAAAGGGAAGCAGAAGCCTGAGAAGGAGAAAGGGTTCGGGCTCTGGAATTCAAACTGGATTTGAGTTGGACATTACTTTCAATTTTTTCCACACATGAAATAAATTCAATAATGGTACATATGACATAGTGTTGTCCTGACATTTAAATGGGGTTGTATTTGTGAAAGCGTTCCAGAAACAGTGAGTTCCACGTACACTGAATTGTTGAATTATGAAATCATAGCAGGAATTTTATTAATGGTTCAGAGAATCTCAAGAATATTTTCCTTCTGATGATATTGGAGTGAAAAGCCGCAATACTAATATGGCAGGAACATAGTTGTATACAAAATGTGAAATGCAACATTTTACAAATCTTTGGTTAGAGGGAGCATCATAATCATAGCACTAGTAATAGCAGTAAATGAATATTAGAAAAATCACATCGATATCTTAATGATAAAACATACTAGTATAAGGTAAACTTTGTGTTTTGGGTGACAGAACTGCTACATAGACACTGAAGGAAGGGATATATAAATTAGGAAATTTATTTTATCATGTTAGTAGTTCAAAATGGCTGTCCCATTCTTTTTTCTTTTGATCACACAGTAAGAGAGGTAGAATTAGTACCCAAGTCTCTAAATAACATTACCTTTTTGTTCACGAGGCCAGGCCTTTCTTTATAGTTCCAGATTTCCCTTGGATTTTCAACCTTCATTTATTCCTAATCTCTATTAATATGAGAGCAAAAAACACAGATTCTTGCTGTCTACTTAATATAGCTGGTTTCAGCAGAAATTACAGTACCCAGCTTAGGGAAAAACTGAACTCAAGAGAAGAAAATCCTTTTATGATCTTTTTGCCTTTTTAATTCTTGTGTGGACGAAGCTAGGGAATTCCTGCCAGCATGTGCACCATGACTGTCCAATTGAGTTTTAAATAACTCAAGTGATTGGCCTCTTACTATTGCTCCTGGTAACTTGTTCTGTCATGTAGTACAGCTGAGTTTTACGAAGTTCTTCTTGATATAATATCCCTGGGCTCCATTTACAAGAAAATTTCCTCTGTGCAATTTTATGTCCATAAAGAAATCAATGGGAATATAAGACAGGAAAAAAGCCTTAGAGATAGACATGGTGAGGGGGCTCTGGGGTGTGGAGGACACAGTGCTGTGATAGCAGCTGTCAGGATTGAAAGGAAGTGAGAAGATCCAGGTGGCATCAGAAAAAAGAACGAGCTGGAAAGAATAGGGCCCTGCAAAACTGCTCTATCGATGGAACGAATGGAAAATTGTCTGCCTGATTCCTCGTACTTTCTGAGCCGACATGAACATGCTGATATTAGTAATATTTACCCATTTAAAATTCTCAGATTTCCAATGAATACTGAATCATTTAAAATTCCACTCAATCTCATTAAACAAGCATAATGGGCTAGGAGTAGATAGGAGTGTGCAAAACATCTTAAGTGTCTTCCAGGATGTAATAAAATCACTGCTTTCCCAGGGATACCCCCTCGTTTCCACCTCCTTTGCTCATATCTCCATGACTATCACATTTGAATATTGGGTTATGGATTTTGGAAAGTAATGACAGAAGGCCAGACATACAAAACACAAGATAGCTCTAGAAACCAGCCTCTCCTCCACACTGCCTCTTTGAGTGGCAAAAAAGAGAATTGCCTGATGGATGTTACAAAGATAAAAGTGTCAGATAAAGCTGTGAGGGTACTTTTGGGAGAGGTATTCCAAGAGGATAGAGAATCATGGTACTACTTCCTCTGTGCCAGCCAAAGCTGGGCATGCTGAATTCAAAGTTAACCCTTGCTGTGTTTCATGTATAATATGCAAATAATATATTAATTTATGCTACATATATTAAATATTATATTATGAAAAATTATATAGTGATAGTAATAGACATAGAGATAGAGTTAGGCAGAAAGAGAGGAGGAGAGAGAAGGAGAGAGAGACACACACACTGGCCAGGGAGGATTGAACGAAATGTGCTATTCATTCTTATCTCTCAGGAGCCTCTGAGTGCTATAACTTTCTTTGATTTAACTGACTCTTCATACGCCCTACTGCATCTTCTTCCTTGCTTTCTTTTGGGAGCATTAATTAGTTTTCATCTTCATTAAAAAAAGTCCTCCTTGACTATTTTCACCCTCAAATTGAGTCATGCTTTTTCTTGTAAGTTTTTATATGACTCAAGACATTTCTTCTAAAACAACCTGTGGCTAAACACATTAGTACATTAATAAATATGAACCTATGTCCCGCACGTTACTGTAATCTCTGTGAAGAGGGAGACTGTATTAATCACTTTGCTGTTGTTAGGGCAAAACACTTCACACCTGAAAGTTAAAGAAGGATAATGTCATTTGACTCACGGTTCACAGCAGGTTCAATCAAAGGTGGCTGGCTCCAGGGCAGGAACAACATGGTGGATGGGTCTGATGGAGGATGGATGCTCATTCCATAGCAGGCAGGAAGCAGAGAGAAAAGAGGAGGTAAATGCAGGAATGAAACTTCCCAGGTCACACATCCAGTGACTCAACTCCTTCGTCCAAGCTACTTCCCCAC
>PVJO010009136.1:18864-71259 GCA_004026905.1 Hystrix cristata
AAAAAAAAAAAAAAAAAAAAAAAAAGAAAGCTTCACCTCTGAACACATGAGACTTTGGGGGAACATTTTAGGTTCAAGCTGTAAGAGATCTTATCACTTATTCACTATCATCTCCCTAGTGCCTGTTCTTTACTTGCTGTATTATGGAGCTCTCATAAGCTTTTATTGGATAAATTACTATGTATGTTACAGCTTATAGTAAACAAAACAAAACAAAACAACACTTGTGGCAAGTTAAGATACATCTGGAAAAAACTGAATTGGAATCACTAATAATTATATATCTTAAAATGAGTAAAAAAAACCAAACTCTTTCCAAATGTAAGCTACTTGCTGTCTACTCTACTCATCAAATCATTCCCCCAAAGAAAACACACACACACACACACACACACACACACACACACACACACATCCCTCTTTCCAAACAACTAAACCAGCGTTCCATAATAATTTTACTCCTTAGCACCTTTTTCATTTATTTTGTTAGTTCTCATTTTTACAGCTATTGTGCACCTAAATTCGTAGATGTATTGAGAAAAGACCAAATGTTTTTAAAGCAGTCAATACAATATCTAGTAATGCTTATAATAATGCTTAAGAATAGCAACTACAATATGTCTTGGTAAATTTAAGAGACTCTGAGAGTGACTTTATCTTATATAGTGGGTAGATAGATGTGATATTTAAATCTAATTTGACAAACGCATTATCAGAGTGAAGAGATTCTCCGATATTTCGTAGATAGGTAGAAATTATGTATCCTTCGGAAGGTGTTTCATTCAAATTGATGAGTAAGAAAAACCGTACACAGAAATTCCAATAGTTTATGTACAAAAAAACAATGCTTGTTTTCTGGAGGAAGGCAAAACAGTTTTAGAAGCATTATTATGGTGGAAGTACAGTAAAATGTAGGGAAGTTCGAGGGACTGGATGGTGATACATTTCCCAAGAGGAGGAACAGGGAGCTTAGAATGTCTGTCAACAGAAGTTGGAGCATAGCTCTTACCACACGGAGGCGATGGCTGAAAAAGGGCTTCTAGAGCGAACATTCACTCAGAAACACGGAGGAAAAGAGCATAAAAACTGCAGCTACTCTTAATCTCTTACATTGGAATTGGAAGTCAGCAGTAATGGTTGCGCACATAACCCAAGCTGAAATGCCAATAAAAAATGGACAAGCAGGAGCCAAAAAGAAGGGATCCAAGAACAGCAGAAGTTAATTAATCTGGTTCAAGAAGAGCTTCTTCCATCCCCAATATACAGTATTTTTCTTTTCTCCTGGATTTCTCCAGAAGTCACTACATTTTAATTGTTTTATGCAGGTTTAGTTGAAATACAAAATACTGCATGTAAATATACAATTTGATGATTTGGACACCAAAAAGACCTGTGATAATATCACCAGAATTGAAGTAATAGATACAGCCAACATCTTTCCGAGTTTCCTTATGGCCCTTTATTTGTGTTTTCATTTTGTTTCCAGTAAGAACTCACAACATGAGATTTATCCTCTTGACAAAATTTGAAGTGTGCATATTGCCTCTAAGCTCTATGACTGGTGCAGGTGATCTTCTCCTCTAGAGTATAACCTGACTTGTGCGTCCACTGCAGTCACAGACGCCATGGTCCCACCATTACTTTTTGGCAAACAAACTGCATATAGAAGCATGTTTTAAATGCTGTAGATGTACATTTCCGGCATATTGTCTCATCGTTCCCAAGTGGAGTTTCAGAAATTTATCCTGATGGAGCATCTGTTCCAGTACTGGCTGCCCAACAAAACAGCTGCACGTGTTCAGACTCAAATGTATGATGCTGACACCCTCCAGAGATATATCATGGCAGTCGCATCGTATTTCTTTGAGAACTACAGTGGAATTGCCTTTCCTTTCCTTTTGCTTGCTTTGATCAGGTATGTCTCTGAGTTATGCAATTGACTGCCTGCTAAATGTTTCAGCCCTTGGCTAGGATGACCGGCATGTCTGAGATAACCGGAAGAACTGTGATATCTCTGCACCTAGACTTTTATTTACCAAGAGATGACCTTCTTTGTGTTGTAGCGGTAAGAATACAGGACATATCAAGGAATGGTGCATAAACACAGTGAAGAGGTAGCTTACGTTTTGTAGCATGCATTACTCACGGTACTTCAACTCCTAATATGTCATCCTCCACCAAGTCTTTGCAGAGGCTATTTTTCTATTATTACATTGGCCAAAGCAACCACATGGCCAAGCTCAATATCCTATTGTAATGAGCAGAGCTAAACGGTAGCTAACATGGTCTCTTGGGTCTGCGATACAATATGAAACTCTGTCTGCATTGCTTGAATAAATATAAGAGAGGAGAGGTTTCACCAGTGAGACACTTGTACTTTAGACACAGAGGATTGCACTCCTTATGCTGAGAAGAGCATATTCCAGGTAGCTATCGCACTTTCAGTTGGGAGGGAGGTACCAAATAAATACTCCCCGAGTAAACATGAACTGACGTGGCAGTCTGAATCTGAGGCCAGCCTACAACAGCTAAGTGAAATCAATTTACAATAGCATGAGCACCAAAAATAAATGCTGTGAATTTGGGGGTTGCCTGTTATGTAATAGTATTGATATAACAATTGACCAATACAGAAATGTGTACTGAAAGTTAGGTGCTGCCATAAGGGAACTTAAAATGGATGAAATTGACAATGACAATTAAAAGCCAAAGTTAAGGAACTGTCAGAAGAGGTTGGAAAAGTATCAATGCATTTGCAATAGTGTGAAGACATAAAACATACCTTATAAACATTAGAACATTAATAACTGCATGAGGGATTTTCAAGGCAGAATACTGAAAAACTAAGATGGTCATTGTTAGCTAAATTTGATAAAGTTCCCTGAGAAAGAGATGAGCTAAGAAAAGTATATTTGATTTACAAGCAGAACTGAGAAGAAATATAGATATCCTAGAATTCTGGAAATTCCAATGCTGTGAAATGAAACTTTCTAAACATTTAGCATCAGACATTTAAATGCCATTGGCTAATATTGTTGTATTTTTCAGGATCATAAAGTTTTAATGACTATAATCTTGAAACATCATTTTAAATCAGGTAGTGTGATAACTCTGGATCTGTTCTTTTTGCTCATGATTGATACAGATATTCCATTTTACAGTTCTGTATGAATTTTAGAATTGCTTTTTTATGTCTATGAGAAATAATTGGAATTTTGATTGAGTTGGATTGAATACGTAGATTGTGTTGGCTAGTATGAATATTTTAACCATATTATTTCTTCCAATCTATGAACACTGGATATCTTTACATTTACTTGTGTTCTCAAATTCTTTCACCAAAATTTTATAGTATAGTATTCATGTGCATAAGTCGATCATCTATTTGTTTAAAAATAGTACTAGGGCTGGGGATTTAGCTCAGTGATTAGAGTGCTTGCCTTGCAAGCACAAGGACCTGAGATCGATCCCTGGCACCACAAAAAAAAAAAAAAAAAGTACTAAATATTTTATTTCATTGCTACTATTATAAATGGGATTACTTTTCTTGTATTCCTTTTGATAGTTCATTTTTAATGTATAGAAACACTATGGATTTTTTCTGTTTTGATTTAACATCCTGAAATTTTACAGAATTGTTTACTAGTTTTCACAGTTTTTAAGTAGAGCATGTAGATTTTCTACACAAAAGATCAGGGCATCAGAAATGATATTTTCTCTTCCTTTCCCATTTGAACATATTTGTTTCTTTTTCTTCTTAGTCTGGAACCTCAAACAATATGTTGAATAGAATTGACACCAGTGGTTATCCTCGGCTTTATCTAGATCTCAAGGGAAAGGCTTTCATATCCTAAAATTGAGTATAGTTAGCTCTGGACTCTTGTATGTCTGTATAGTCTTTATTGTGTTGAAGGACATTTGTTCAATACCTTACTTGAAAAAAATTTTTGTCATAAAATTTTGATTTGCATATGCTGAACCATCTTGCAACCTAGAAATAAATCTCATTTGGTCATGAAAAATGATCTTTTTAATGTGTTACTGAATTCTGTTTGCTTTCAATAATTCCTCTTTCCATTTTGTGAGAAAATCTTCCCAAAGATTTTTTCTTTGTGGTTACATTAAGCTTGCGTAGAACATCTTATCTATATAGCATCCCATTAACAATTTGGGTTTGATTGCAAGCAGCAACTCTCCACTTTTACTCTTCCTTCAACATTTTGTGTTTTTAATGTCAGGATTACATTATTTTGCAGCAAATTTTCCTTAACAATTTATTTTAGTGTTATCAAAAGTTTTCAATTCTTTTTTTTTTTTTTTTTGCCATGGAGCAAACTCAGGATCTTGGCTTGCTAGGCAAGCACTCTAACCACTAAGCTAAATCCCCACCCTTTAACCTTTATATTGGGAATAAAATTTCTTTTCCTTCGTATTAAAGTCCTAGAATTTCCTTAATATAGTTCTTTTGGTTGTGCCAGAGGTGGTGAACCTATCACACGTGTGCCACAGCAGGCTGTTTACAGTTCGCCATTACTGGATTATGGCATTAATTTTCCTACTTTTGAATGTTTCATGCTGTTATATGGGAGCTGTATGTCTCAGTTCAAAGAATTCCCTTTAATAATTCCCTCAAAGCAGGCCTAGTGGTGATGAACTAACTCCCTTTATCTCTTCCTTATACCTGAAGGACAGCTTTGCTGGACAAATTATTCTTGATTGGCAGTTTTGTTTCATCGCACTTTAACTATATCACCCCCTCTCTTCTGGCCTGAAGGGTTTCTGCTGAAAAAGCATTCACAGCTGTATTGACATGTCTTTGTAGGTGACGTCTTCCTATCTCTTGCTGTGCTCAGATTTTTTTGCCTTTGATTTTTTATAGTGTGCTCAATACATACCTTGGTGCATTCTTCTTTGGATTGAGCTCTACTGGAGACTACATAATCTTCTATACTTGGATGGTGGCATCTATGCCCAGATTAAGAACATTTTCAAATATCATTTCTTTTTAAATTTTATTTTATTTTTAATTAATTAATTTTTTTGAGACGGCCTTGAACTCACTGTGTAGCCCAAACCGGCCTCAAACTTGTGGCAATCCTTCTGCCTCTGCTTCCCAAGGGTGCTGGGATTACAGGTGTGTGCCGCCACGCCTGGTAGCCATCATTTCTTTAACTATATGGTCTGGCTCTTCTCTCTTTCTACTTTTTCTTCAAATACTACTATGTGAATGTTTGATATCTTCACAATGCCCCAGAAGTCACAGATATTTTCTTTATTAGTTTTTACTCTTGTGTCTTTTGCTTTTCTAACTGGATAATTCCAAATGTTCTGTATTCCAGCTCACTAAGTCTTTCTTCTGCTTGACCAGTCTGCTGTTTATGCTTTCTATTATATAGTCATTATAATTTTTATCTGTTGGATTTCTATCTCATTCAAATTACTGTTTTCATTTCTTAGTTAAAAATTTTAATTCTGTCCTTATATTGCTTTCTAAATTTCCTATCTGTGCATTTTTATAGTTTACTTAGCTTCCTGATGAGTATTACACTGAATTCTTTGTCAGACATTCCATAGATCTCTTCACTTCTTTGGGAATTCATTATTGGGGCTTTATTAGCTTTTCGTTGGCATGATTCCTTGATTTTTCCTCACCTTTGTGTCCTGTGTTATTGCTTGCACCTCCTCTTCTGGCCTTTCCCAGTGTTCTCTGGAAGGATATACCTTCACTCTTTAGTATAGATTGCAATTTTGGAAGGCCCAGCTGGTGAGAACCACAAACATCAAGACCTCTCTAGTTGGCTGGGCCAGTGGTTTTGCTCCAATGTCAGGCGAGGCTGCCAGCTGGAGACCGCTATTGAGACTATTGACTGAGTTCTACTGTCAAGTGAAGCTGCTGGGGTGGTCATGAATGACTTCTTTCCAGCCTCGTCATACACGTATTCTCTGGTTGACCACTTCTGTTATTTTTCAACTATAGTTGAGTAGCGCTTCAAGCTGAGCTTCAAGGATTAGTGGAGAAGAAGCTTATTACAGGCAGGATCACAATCTATGCTTAGAAATGCACGGGCACCTCTCTGCCGGAGTAGAGCCAGAGTGTGGGCTCTTTCTGAGTTTATTTGCTGTTTGATGCTCTGGTTCAGGGAGGGTTAGCCAGTGCACTTCTCTGAAATGTGCTCAGGTGGGGACTTCATACCTTACTGGGGTAACTTGGGGGAGCTTTACGACTGAGTGGAGCCATCACTTGATTTCAAAATCAAGCAGGTTCCACCCCAATGCTACCTTAATATGCAGAGGCAGACATCTTCCTTCCTGGCAAGGTGGTTGGGCAAGCTCTCAGCCCAAGTGGAGCTGACACTTAACTTCCTGCATTTAGCCACACAAGCCCTTCTCTTTCATGGAACGTGTGAAGTTGGATGTCTCGATTCCCTTGCCAGACATCACTGAGTAGACTTTTTGTCCGAATAAAATTACAACTTGATTTCCTAAGTCAGATTGGGCCGGCTCCTTCTCTTCTGTAAAAGTTCAAGAGGTTTAACCCCTTCCCTTTAATGAAACTGGCAGAGATGGATGTTCTCCCACCTGAATGGGCTATCTGTACTCAGGCTAGGTAGAATTTCTCACTGTACTTTGGAGAGCAATCAGTTAAGTTTTGTGGGTAGGCTATGAGGCTGGTGGATTACTTATTCTGGCACAAAAGTTGGGAGGACACAGAGGGACCACTGAGGTCCACGTTATTGTCACTATGACGCTTGCCTCCTTGCTTCGCTTCCTCCTGATCTGAGCGGTCTCGCCAGGCCATCTTTGCTACTGTTCCCTGTGAGCTGAGACCAACTGTGTTTCCTGGGAAGTGTCTTGGAATGCTGGGGTAGCTGGATGCCTCCCATTCTCTTTTCTCCCTGTAAAATCCACGGACCCTAGGAAATCTTCTGAAATCATGCCACCTTACAGGAGGAGGAACTGTGGCAAAGTAACACTTCTTATCCTTCTCAGTCAGATTTTATTCAGCTTTACAGATCGTGTGTGTGTGTGTGTGTGTGTGTGTGTGTGTGTGTGCAGCTCGTTTCTAAACATCAAAGTGTTAACAGTTTAGATCTAAAATGCACTCCGCCTCAGCCAAGTCTCATGAGTTCAAGAGGTGACTGAGTTATGGGGTTGCTATACCGGTCAGTGGATTCATTCACGGATGAGCTCAGTAGCTGAATGTACTGTGAGGAGGTGAGGACTGGTTGGAAGTGGATGACTGGGCAGGTGACCTGGAAGAATGTATTCTTGTTCTCTACTCTTCCTGTCTCTCTCTCTCTCTCTCTCTCTCTCTCTCTCTCTCTCTCTCTCTCTCTCTGCTTTCTGGTTGCTATTAGATGAGCAGCTGTCTTTCACTAGGCGTTTATATCGTATCATTTCTCCCTTGGGATCAGCCAACTTTGGCCTGAACCCACGGGAAACTGAGCCAAACAAGCCTCTCCTCCTTTAAGGTGTAGGTGTCAATATTTTGTCCCAGGCGAGAGAAAGTGACTAATACACAAAGTAACTTTTCAAAGTATTTTCTGTTTTGTGGATAGTTGCTAGTTATAATATTGTGCATGCGGGCTGGGGATTTAGCTCAGTGGTTAGAGTGTTTGCCTCACATTCCTGAGTTCGATTCCCGGTACCAAAAAAAAAAAAAAAATATTGTGCACGCGCGTGTGTGTGTAGGGGGGTAGGTAGAGCTTGAGTCTTATTCTACCATCTGGCTGACATCCTTATCCCAGGGTTTTGCTTTGTTTTTTAATTTCTGAATCAAAATTCTGCTTACTTTTATGCCATTATATTTTTGGATTTGGTTTAATATACATTTATTTGGACTTATTTCTTATATTTCGTAAAGCTACTTTTTAACCCAATTTTGTCTACGTACAAATGAATTTAATTCTTCTGTAAATATCTGAAAATTTACCTCTGTAGGTAATTTCTTGTAGTTAGAATCCACAGTGTAGATCTTGTGACTTTTTTCCACAGTAAATCAATTTTTGGGACTATCAGGTTTTTTTATGCGTGTGGTGGACTTATCGTGGTCAACATGAGCAGGAACGCCCAGCTGAACTGAGTTGGTGCAGTTCTGGGTATAGAAGATCCACCTGAGGATTGTTGCTGACACAGAATAAAGGAGAACCGGAGCAGAAGATAGCAGCCGGCTGGCTGTTTCCCACAAGAAACTGTGTTGCGGCTGGTTCTCCAGAAGGGAACTTGGCTGTTCTCTTTGCAGGTGGAGCTCGGAGCCTTGCTGTCATACAGAAAGGCTGCTGTTCACTTCAGGGACCTCTGGTCTTCATTTCTGCTGTGAGCATCGATTGTGGTTCCAGTATAGGTTTCTTCAGCCATTTAGTGCAGACACAGACATATATGGGACAGTGCTGTGGGCTCCCAGCCGTCGATTGGATCTCTCAGGTTTCCAGTGTATAGCTAGACGTTCGGCACTCTTCCTGCATTTGGTTTATGGGTGAATGTTTTATCTTGTCAATGTCTTGTATTAAATCTGCTCTCTTGCAAATCATTGACTCTAGAAAAGTAACTAATACAGTGCAGTTTCTTGACCTGAGTATGGTAGATGGCATTAACATATTTTCTTTGTTGTATAAATCACATCCATAATGAATCATCTATAATTCTCACTCCTACTTCTCTAAAATAGAACAAAAAATTAAATACACGCAAAAATTCACGGGCATAATCACAGATTATTATGGGTTCTTAAATTCTCTAGCCGATGCATAATCAATATATTTATCTTCAGCAACATTTCTTTTTATATCTTTACAAATTATATGGCAGTTTCTATGCCAACAATTCTTCCCACTTTTAAATCAATGGTTTACAATGGCAGTTTAACAACACAATTAAAAATAATGTGTGCATAATTGTTGTGGCAGGCAGGCACCAGGACAGCCCAGTCCAATTATCCTCACTTCCTGCTGTTTGTGTTCTTCTGTAGTCCTTCCCTCTGGAGATTAGGCTGTCTCCTGGCGTGCTTAAAATCAACAGAGCACGGCAAAGATGACAGTTTTTCCTTCCATGCTTGGCCTACACAGGGTGCAACTGGTTTGGACCATCAGATCTCTGTACTGCCTACGAGTTTTACTCACTTGATGAAACAAGCTTCTGTGCTGCAAAATCCACATTGTAAGAGATTAGAGGTAGTCAATAGTCAACAACTTGTAGGAACTGGGGCCTTTAACTCAACAAAATTCAAAATACCAAATTCTGCCAACAACCACCTGAGTTTGGAAATAAATCTGCCCTCATTCACGCTTTCAGGCAACTCTCCATCTGCGGGTAAAACTTTCATTATGGCCTTGCTAATGAATGACTCTGAAGCAGAGGATCTAGCTAAGCCCTGTCCGGGCTCTTAAAGCATAGAAAGTATAAGATAACAAATGTCTGCTCTTTTTAAAGCTGCTAAGAAAATCCAGAGCTGTGCTGTCAAGTCACAATATCAATGCAAAGACCTTATCAAAGGTGTGGATATCAAACACTAATATCTCTGAAAATATTAAGTTGGAATCCTATAGATCCCTTTAGATGAACAGAAGAATCCAGCTGGGTCTAAGAAAAATTGAAGATTTGGCCTTGCGAGTCTGAAAAGATTTTGGTTGTAGCTTTGGCCATGAAGAACAGATTTAAATTTAATCCCACAGACATACAAAGATTCATATTTTTAAATCCTGTGTGCAAAAGTGAGGGACGCGTGTATTAATTTGTTCCATTATAGTAGCCATTTTAATATACCTATTATATATACATATACATATATATGTGTGTATCATAACATGATGTATAATTTGCATCAAATTAAATATGCAAAATAAAAAGTCATTTATAAAATAATAAAATGGAATTAACCATTAACTCTGAAACGCAATTCACCAATGAACTATAGATGAGATATTATAAATTTTTCCCAGACATATTTATTTCTCAAATTTTATCCCATATCCTCTCAGCCCTCTGAAATCTGTTTGCCTCATCTGGATTCTAATTACTGGTCAGCCTTCTAACGCTTTTATTGTTACTGGCATGATTCCTATTTCTACTATGCCTGCATAGATATGGCAGAAAGAGTGTAGTTAAATTACAAGCTGCCAAGAAGGAGTTTGTTCTGTGACAGAGATGACAGGATGACTCAGTATTTAATTGTACGTGTGTAAATTGTGGGGTACCCTGGAGACTGCTCTAAATAAAAAATGAGTTGTGATAGCCAAAATGCAAAGGAAAGAAAATGCAACCAGTTTTTTCCCCTCCTTTGATGAGTATGTTTGAAACATACAGCACCGGAGAAAGGAATTTCAACAATGATTAATGTTTCCAATCATTTCACTGCTCGTGAAGCGACTGCCCTGGACTTGGAGACCACAATGGAACTGAGCGTGTAGAAGAGTCAAGTAGGGAGATGTGACCTCACTGCACATGTGTACTGCTGCCTGGGACCTAGAATTTGTGATTTAGATACTCACAGGGCTCTTTAACTAATAGTCACTGGGCTCTGTAGACACAGCCTGCTGATTCCAGATGAATGTTGGTGCGTAGATCTTCGTGAAAGTAAGAGACGATTTTTCAACTTGGAAACAAGAGATGTGTGCGCTGGGTCGACACACACGGATAAAGTGCACACATTGTTAGTTTTCACTTTGTTCCATAAAATGAGGCTGATGGAACATGAGAAGAGCACTCTAGCATGACACAGAAGGAGGAATATCTTTTCTCTCCCCTTCTTATAGTTTTGTGTCTAATCACTTGACATCTTATGCTTTATGCTATCCATGGAAATCTGGAATGCAGTTTCTTGTTAGCCTGAATCTGGTAAAATTCAGGCAGAAGAAGATAACTTTAAGGAATTTGTGAGCAATAGAGAAGGATGGTGGAAGCGTGGAGGGAGGTGAGTGTGTTGTATTACATACTCCTCAAAATAATAAGAGAAGAAAAGAGGAAAGAAGAGAAGGTGGGGGAGAGGAGAGAGGGACAGGGATGGAGGGAGGGGGCAAAGAAGTGAGAAAGGGAGGGAGGAGGAAGAAAAGAAGGGAAAGTAAACAAACTTAGTCTTTCTCTAGCTCAAGGACCTGGTCATAGACAGAGTCCTTCAATATGACTTTCCCTAGGGAAGCATTAAGACCCTTCTTACATCTTTAACTGTCATCTCTTTAAATATTTTTTTTCTATTTCATCTTTTCTACCTTGTTTTTAAGACATACATCTTTCTATCTGTTATAGCAAAAAGAAGGATATTTCACGTTGCATCTCAGTTGTTATTATTTGTTCCAAGCCACAGAATTCTCTTTCACTTCTTTCAATGCAAGAGTCATTCTTAGATTTCTTTTTAGATTTGCATGAAATAAAATTATCCTCATTTTATCACATTTAAACTTACCTCTCAGCAGACTTATTTTCTGCAGATTTAAGGGACGAGAACTCATTGATCTTCGTTCAAATTCCATGTCCTCCCCTCCTCTCCTCCGTGGAAGATCTCAGGCTGCAACAGTTGACCATAATTGTTAGGTGCCTCCTTGCCAGGGACCCTTTCCAAGTCATTATTTCTTCATTCTAAAGAAAAACTGTTTTTGACTTTTACCTAGTTATGTAGTCCTAGTTTTCTCTTTTTTCCATGAAGAAGAAACTCAAATTGTTAAAATTAAAGCTTATAAAACCTGTATCCTCCTGTACTATCTTTAGAAAGTAAAAGGACGGTAATACCATAATTTCTCTTTTCCCAGTCTTTGGAACTCTCCAGAATGTCCTTGGAAAGTTAATGTAGTGGTTGTCAAGAAAGAGCAAACTGGCCGGCCAGGTTATAAATTTGCCAAGTCAAAAACTTGGACTTTGCCCATAGAATAGAGTAGAATCATGCATGATAGAAAGCTTAGAGAAATAGGCCAGGATTAATATTTTAGCAGTATCATGAAACCTGTCATATTTGACCCTCACCTGATGGAAGAAATCAAGTAAAAACATTGGATTTAAAGAAATATTTTTAAAAGTGAATAAGCAAATGATTTACCTCCTTAAAAAGACTGGGAGTATTTTAAATAAAAAGTGAAACCAAACATAAGAGCTATCATCAAAAACTAACACTATAGGTTACTTTCTTTTAGTTAAAAAGACAATTCTTTAAAAAAACTGCTGAAATATAGTCAAACTTGAAATGATATTTGGCAGTTAAAAAAAATAAGTTAAAGCATGAAATGACAGAAGAGAAGTTCCTGGTGTCTCCTTCCCATGAGGAGGAAAGATGATTAAGCATGGAAACAGAATCATTCAAAAATACTCATGGAAGTTTTGATCCAAATCCAGCACACTCCATGGCCCCATCAGGAATTCAACAGGATGCCACTTGCCTCTGGCTAAATTATGCAATTGCAAGAGCCAGATAAAGAGCAGATGGCTATAATAATTTCTATAACCTGCTCTCTGCATTTCCATGAGTTTTCATTTTCCTTTATAAACATTCTAGACTTCTGTAGAAGGGTTGTATTTGCTGTACTTTCTGTTAATTTGGAAAATCTTTGAGAAAAGGAACTAGGCATTCTATTTTCCTTTACACTCTTAATAATTCTATCCAGTTCAATTCAATAAAAATTTGTTGAGCATGAATTATCTTATGATCTTTTTCACTGTCATATTGAATTTTTATGAATCTCTCATAATGTTGTTTAACTCTTCCATGAATTTATTATGGGACTTCTCAGCTAAGATGATTCTTTTAATGATACTCATTATAAAATACTTGTGGATGTTGGATGCGTCCAGAGGTAGAGAGATGAAGGTGTTGACTACAATTCGGTATATATACATATATTTATGTGTTTATATTGCTCACTGTATATCCACACCAAATGTGGCAACAGAGTCTGAATATGTGTAAGAGTCAGGCTGTGATTTCACAGAAATGCCATCATTAATCCTGTAAAAACAGTGCTGAGGCATTTAAGTGTCTTTATTCAAGGTAATAAAAATAAATAAAATGGGAAATATAACAAAAGACAGACATCGTCCTTTCCCCTACTTTTTCTGACTTATTTGCTACAATTTGAATGACAGTGACCAAAGTATTGAATATTACGTTGTGCTGCAGAGGCGTCCCGCAGATGGCTCACTAAGCCACAGCAGGTGAAATTAAAGACAGTGTACGTGAATAATTAGAAAGTAGGGCCCTTCCTGCCCAGAATATCTTGGCTCTCATTGTATCTTGACTGTATTTCCATTCCAGAGTCTTGAAAATTAAAAAGGACACAGTTTTTATGTAAAGCTATATCTTCTTTCATTATATGATTTGGCCCCGCCAATCAAATCAAACACTAGAAATGGCCAGATCACTCAACCTCTCCTAACAAGAAAGGCAAAGCCCAAGTTCTCAGGAGCTACTCCACTTGTTTACGCCACTGCAGAATGCTTAGCAAGGCCATCATCTGTAGCATCACAGAAAAAATTATCTACCTAAGCTCTTGGGTTTGAAAAAAGAAACTCTAGGCAAAATTTCAAGAGTGTTAACTGGTTTCTTTTGAAAATAAAAACATGTATATAAAGAGACTAAATAGAAGTCATAGAAAATTAAAAAAGAGCAAGATTCCGTTAAGTTTTCAAGAAAATTTACAGAAAATACAAAAAGGCAAGGATTCCTGGACTTGAAAATAAAATTGCTTATTATCAGATTCTCAAAACTGAGAAATTAAGAAAAAAAGTTTAAAATCTGTACAATAAATATTTTTCTCACGTGTATTTTGCTGGGATGGGTAATGGGAGAAAAACCCCTATTAACAGTCTCCTTACTTCACATTTTAATAAATAGCCAAGCCAGCTCAAGAATATATACATACATAATCACACTCTCTTGCTTATATATGTATATATATATATAGCTATTATTAATAGGTTACCTATCTACCAGGTACATAAAACAATTGCAGAAATATAAAATGTGAGTTTTTAAAGTTTGTTAGATACAAGACTAAAAGACCAATAGCTAATAAATATTAGATTTCTCTATTACACTGAAATAAATAGAAGGTGAAATTAAAACAAATAATAATAATAGCATCAAAAATGAGCAAATATCTAATAATAAATTTTAGGAAAGTCATATAAGACCACTAAATGAAAAGTACAAAATACTGGCATTCATTACTGAAGTTTTAAATGAAAGCTTAGACTATGTCTATGGGCTTGATTAGTTAATAGTGAAAAAGTAAATTTTCTTGCTCATAGTAATTGATGTACTAAATATAACAGTATTATTCAAATGAACAAAAAAAATTTTTAGAATGTATGTATGTATGTATGTATGTATTTTATTGCATGCTGCAACCAGGGCATTTGCACTGAGCTATATCTTCAGCCTTTTTTATTTATTTATTTATTTATTGAGCCAGGTTCTCATCAGGTTCCTAAATTTCCAGGGTTGGCTCAAACTTGTGATTTTTCTCCTTCCTTTTTTGAAAAAAAAATTATGGATAGCTTTTTAAATTCCTACGGAATTTTACAAAGCCAAGAATAGTTAAAGCAAATACGCAGAAGAAATATGGGAGCTTATTCTAAGTAGATAGTAGGGTAACCTACCTTAATTAATATTTATTTTTACATATGATAAATGAGACTACACATTAATGTGTAATAATTTAAAAGTCAGTAATTTAAAATACTTTGCTTTTTGCAAAAGAACAAATACATTCACCAGTATAATAGAATGGAGAGATTACAAGTGGACCCACATTTGTACAGCCACAATTTAAGACACTCTACTGGGCAATCGAGAAAATACATTTTAAAAATAAACAGTTCTAGATCAACTGGATAACTTCTTGGAAAAATATATCCCAACCTATTCATTGATACATAGAGGGACACACACACACACACACACACACACACACACACACACTCTCTCTCTCTCTCTTTTGATTTTAAATCTTAATAATAGTCTAAAAATATGTCTTTCAGGAAAAATGAAAAGCAGCTCTCATCATGTTGAATTGTGTTGAGTGCTGATAAATGAGACCTCAGAAACCTAAAAATCAAAAAAGTATAAATTATCTTATAATAATTTTTTAAAAATGTTTATTAAAAGACACTAGTAGAGGCTAAAATGGCAACCCATAGTTTGAAAAATGATCTTTTCAATTGTTACCCCCAATAGGTACAAAATCCACAGATACTCAAATCACTTATGTGAAAAGTAGTGTTTGTAGGTAACCAACTATACATCTGAAATAATCTCCAGATTATTTATAATACCTAATGATGTAAATGCTATGTATGTAAATGGTCATTGCACAGTTTTGTTTAGGAACTAATGACAAGAAAAATGTATTTACTTAGTAGAGACACAAAAAATATTAGTTTCTATCTGAGGTTGGTTGAATCCTCAGATGCAGAAACCGTGGATACAGAGGGATGTCTATATTTTACTTTGTAATGTAATACACCATAATGATCTTTTCATACACATACATGACTGTATTCTAATCTATGTGATACTTATATATGTATACACATATACTTACTAGTATTTTTAATAAACATTAAAAAGTTTAAAACAGGATAATTTAGACTATTTTTTTGGTTTTAAGGTTTCTATGGTTTGTATTCTAAATCTATAAACAGTACTTACAAATCAATATGATTCTATGAATCCAATATAAAAAACCCTTGAAGAGATACTTTATAAAACTATATGTACATGACCGATAAAAATATGAAAAAAATCACAACCACTTAAGTCACCAAGAAAATGCATAGAAAACTGTAACAAACTCTACTAGATATCTGTAAGAATTGCCAAATTACAAAAGATGAACATCTAAATGCCAGCAACTCTGAAGCATTAAGAACATTCATGTACTACCGAACAGAGTAAAGTGTCATGTCACCATTTTGCTAAACGGAAGAATCTTTTCACAATGAGAAATGATAGAGTTGATGTACGAAACATATACATATCGAGTCAGCTTCTTAACTCACAGTCATGCCTACCCAGGTTCACTGAATCACTCATACTGGAGTGTTCAAAAAAGCA
Organism: Hystrix cristata; assembly: GCA_004026905.1. Lineage (NCBI taxonomy): Eukaryota > Metazoa > Chordata > Mammalia > Rodentia > Hystricidae > Hystrix > Hystrix cristata. Next base: position 34,901 of record PVJO010009136.1, read on the forward strand.
TGGTTTTTAGACCCTTTGAATAAGAAAATAATCATATTTCCCTCAAGAAATATGGCGTACTACTTTTACCAAATAAAATAGAGGCTGCCCTCTATATCTATGGTTTATCTGAGGATTCAAACAACCTCAAATGAAAACTAAAAAATTTTTTGTGTTTGTACTAAGTGAAGAGTATTTTTCTTGTCATTAGCTCCTAAACAAAAAAGCATAACAACCATTTACACAGCATCTACAATGTGTTAGATATTACAAGTAATCTAGAGATGATTTAAAGCAGACGGGCATATGCAAACACTATACCCTTTCGCATAAGTGATTTGAGTATCTGTGGAATTTGTTACCCACAGAGGGTCATAGAATCAATCCTCCATTGAAGCTAAGGGAGAGATTTACTGTACAATACAAACTGAAGACTTAAAAACACTTAACAGTATGAATAAATTTAATAATTGCAATAATGAGAAAGTATAAAAGCTGGACAAAATAATCTATGCTCTTAAATATCTGGAGAATAGTTATGTTTGATGAGATAAAGATAGTTATTAAATAAAATATGAGAGTCTGAGGGAAATAACTTTTAATTTCTTGTGCTCAGTTCTGGTTACACGAGGGCAACCAATTCCTAACACCTTTTCTGCCCAAAATTATGATATATATACCTTCTTCCATATGTATAATTTAAAAATCTTGCAAAATCTGGTGTTCATCGAGATGATTTCACGTTGTTTATTTCCCTCCACAAACTCTTGGCCTGTGGACCCATTTTCCCTCTGCCTTTCTCATCAGTGCTGACCTTTTTTTTTCTAGCAACGGGCCCTCTTTAGTTGCTTTCTTAGCTATCTCATCTTGTTTCTACTCCTCTCATTTCAGGAGATACTGAAAGAAATACATAATCCTTATAACACTTTGTTCACATATAATGTTGTTCTCATCTACTTTTTTAATTTTTTTTCAAAGGGAAGCATGAATTTACATGTAGAAAAATCTGGACCCTGCACACATTCCAGAATTTTTATAAAGAAATATATAAGAGTCAAGAGTTTTCAAGGGGCTGGAGTCATACTCACCACCATGGTCTCTTTGAGATCATGATCATGCCCATGAGAGCTGCTGGTGGAGACAGGACTCTCTGACCTTTGGTTCTATTCTGGAACCTGAGCAAAGTATCCCATTGCCTTTCAGTACAGCCTTCAGGAAATGTACCTTTAAGAAATTTGTTTGTACTTAGAAGTGATGATGGGAAGGGAGCATGCAGAGCAAAGCATTTCCCAGTTTTCCTCACCCACCACATCAATGTGTCTTCAGATGATGTGAATCCATATACATCAGTTTCTTCAAACAAACATGTATAGCCTCTGCTTATTCATCTCAGCCAAGCGATTTATTAATAATACAATGTGTAATACCCAAATGCCCCGGATGACACTACAGTGACTGAATGTTATTTCAAAGCATGCTCTAGGGGGGGAAATGCCATATTTTATGCCTCTCTTGCTATTTTAATTTTCTTTTATTGCATCTTGGCAGGAGCTTAATAACTATACATTGAATGAAATAGGACATTTCAAATATGTATTAATTACAACAATATAAAGAAATACTGTGTCTCTGCTCTCAGAGATGGCAATGTTGTATAAAAGGACTATAAAACTATCACTTGCAGATTTCCCTTCATCTAGGATGCAAGTTATAAACATAAATATGTTATAAATATATATTTCTTGTTCTTCTAGGAGGGCAACTGTTGTTTAGGAGGAGGAGGACTGGCAATCTTCTGCCAAGGAGTACGATTAATTTTAGGACATAAGTACTGCTTTAAGGTTTCTACCATCAAGGGTCAGTTGCATACCTAATTTAATCCTTGGCAGATACTCTTTTAGATTCTGGCGGGAAGAGTTGGGTACTCAGACATTTTCCATCTACCTTTGTTATCTTTTTCCCCCTCTGCACTGACTGTCTGCAGACGCTCTCTGCATTTCTTATGTGTTATAGGATAGAGGCTTCAGTTACTACCAGAATGTTGAATCAAGCCCTCCATGTCTCAGTCCTAATTCACCTGCTTTCTGACCTTGGCCAGGAGATTCTCTTAACTTTAAATTTCTTATCTATAAAATGAGATTAACTGTAGCTACACACCAGAAGCATTCCTTTATATAAAGTGAATATTACACATAAATGTTGAAGCATATTCTCAATTGTTTTTTACTGTCAATTTCTTTATTGCAGATCTGTCTTCCTTGGAGTACGTAGGGACCTCTGGCCCATAAATCTCTAGCTCCCTCATGTTCATCAGTACATTTAATATGAGCACATTCTCACACTAGTAGTATGGTGAAGGAAACAGGGTTACTTCTCCAGTTTACTGTCCAATTCAACGATCCCCAGGCATTTTCCCCTGACCATCAGGATTTAAAACACATTGTTATAATTACCATCTACTGGAAGCGATATGATGTCTCATATCTCCTTGGGATTTATGTATTCAGTGAATATCCCTGAGTTTTTTCAGGGTACCTGCATATCATAATTATTCTCATAATAATACTTAGATATTTTCCCTTCCATTGCTAACTATCTTCTGCTATCAGTTAAGATTTCATATTTGGCCCATTAGTTACTTGGAAAGGTATTCTTTTATTATTGTCTATGTGGGATTGCCCTAGGTGTTTTACTGCTGTCATTGCTTAATTTAATTTTGCTATGGTCATTCACAGTAAATTTCTATGATTTCATTTCTTTTAAATACATTTACTATTATTATAGTGCCAGGAAATGGTCTGCTATGATCTAAGTGTCTTGTGCACTTACAAAGGGGTGCATTATGTAGTGCAGAGTACTGTTCTATAAATCACAATTAGATCAAGAATCAAGTTGGTTGGTAGGGTTTTTCAAATGAAAAATATTTTAGTCTGATGTTTGTGATAATTTCTCAGAAAGTGCTACTAAAATTCGCAACTGTGGGGAAGTATAATCTCTATCTTTCATTTCCTTTTCTGGGTTTATGTATTTTGCAGCTTTCTATTAAGCACCGCACATAATGGTTATCTTTTTCAGAATGGTCTCTAGCAATCATGGTGAAATGTTCCTGTGTCTGATAACAATGTTTGCCTCGAAGTCCATATTGTCTGGTGTTAATGATGATTCTCTGGTGTTTTTATGCTTCTCATTTGCATGGCATGTAAATTTTCCATTGTTTTTTCTGAACCTACCTGTTCATTACATTTTTATGTCTGTTTAAGGTAGTATACACTTGGCTGTGGGCTTTGACTCACTGGCTATCTCTTCCTTTAAGTGTTGTGGAATATTAACGTGTAATCTAACTAGTGATATTGTTATATTGAGGGCTGCTATTTTATTATCTGTTTATCCATCTTTTTCTTATTGTTATTGTCCCCCTGGAATCTTTTCTATACTTGCTGAATAGTTCTAGTACACCATTTTAAACTATCTATTGACTATATTTTTTGTGTTTTATAGATGATAATTTACAAACATGTTTGGGATATCTATCTATATCTATTTCTATATGTATATCTACATTATCAGGTTCATTTTTGTACTTTTCTTTGTACTTTATTCTGCACTGGAGTTCATCTACCCAGTTTTTCTAAAAGTTTAGATCTAAAATTGACATTATGCTCTTTATTATTTTTCTTTCTCCGATGAGATTTTCCATCATTTTATCTATTTTATGTGTATTTTCTTTTACTTCATAGAATATGGTTAGAACAACTTCCCTAAAGTTTTTAACTCAATTATCCTTTGCATCATCTCTGGGTTGGCCTTTGTTTTCCTTTGATGTTAAAAGCATGTTACATTTACCCTGCTTTTTGTTATTTAGTGTTCATTGTACACACTACAAAAAATTCTTTCTTCATATTAAAAATTCTTTCTTTTATTTTTTACCAAGAACATGTATTGGTACACTGTACCAATACATAAGGATCACATTTATCATGGCTTTTTGGACCTGTATATGACATATAAAAATTCTTTATATTCTTAATAAATTTCTTCAAAATTCTATATAATTCTTTATAAAAATTCTTTATAGTTCTTTTTAACCAAGGATTTATTGGCACATTTTAGGTGTACATACCAATCGCGTTTATCATAGTTAATTTGGTTTTTGCTGAATGGTGGTGTTTGATGTTTTGCTGAACACTTAATGACCACTCACGCAGAACCAGACATGAGTATGATTTAAATCGCAACTCAGTTTTCACAGGCCTCACTGGCCTGGTTTGTGTCTGTGTGGCACAGGTGTGTTTCAGAGGTTAAGCTGAAACCTGAACGTTTGTCTCAACCAAATTCAGTTCTCAGAGACTTTGTCACTTTGGTTTGGGTTGGTGCAAGGCAGGCATAGGTCAGGAGTTTATATACCAGACTACCTATTGATCGATCTATCTGTCTATCTATTAATTGTTTTAAGTTTTCATTTAGTTCTCTGTGCTTTTACCAAATTTTTCAGATTGAGTCTCCTCTGCTCCTGCTTAGTTTAGTGTCTGTTTCTCTGCTAGCAGTACCAAATTAAAGACACCTTTTCTATGTCAGTTTGCATGTGGTTAGGCTGAGAGATAATATGGGTTCTCTTATCTGCTCTGAGATTTTCTCTGCTTGGCCTCCATTGTGGCCACTAGGGCATATACCATATACTATGACAAAATTGTCAAGAGAGAAGGAAAATTAAAACCAAAGGTGACTCTCCTTGGTGTACATTCCTTCTCCAAGTTTGAACTCCCTTCGTTATTCATATGCTTTTGCTTGATTTTCAGAGGTCTTATGCTATGATCTGAATACTTGTGTCCTACTACCTTCATTTGTTAAAATCTTAAGCCCAGGAAACAATATTGGGAGGTAGAGATTTTGGGGACATGGATAGGTCATGAGCACAGAGAACTTCTGAATATACGGTGGTACCTTGGCTCACGAACTTAATTCATTTGACATTTTTGGTCACAAACCTAATCGGTTGTGAACTGAATCAAATTTCCTCATAAGGGCCGATGTAAATAAGGTTAATCCATTCTGACCCCATGAACGTGGTTGCAAATTGATTTTGGTCATGAACCAAATCAAATTTTCCCATAAGGTTCAATGTAAATAAGGTTAATCCATTCTGAGCCATATGCATTTTTAACCACAAAAACATGAAACACCATACAGTACAGTATGAAGAGTGTGAAAACTAACCTTGCTCGAGATGACTTCTGGTGTGGAGAACAGGAAGGTGGGTGGGGAGGAGGTTATTGTCTGGAGAGAGAGTCACCCTCCATAAGGATGTCGGGGAGATCTCCTTCAGAGGTTTCCTCTCTTCTTTGTCACTTAGCTCCAGAGTCAATTTTGACCCCAAATCTCTCCATAGTCACTTTTTTTTGGTGCTTCACAACTCTTCAGAAATAAGAGTCCATGTTATCATTCATCAGATTCAACACTCTGTTCATGACTGCTATGTCAGGGTGGTGTTTCTCAAAGAAATCCTGGCACTCGTTCCATTGTTCCATGATGGATCTTATCCCATCACTGCTGACCTCCTCTGGCTTCCTCTTCCTCAGTGGATGCTCCCCAACAAGTGCCTTGTGCTGCTCACTCTGGAGTTCAGCAAGTTCTTCCATTGTCAGCTCCTCCTTATGGTCCTCAGCAAGCTCCTCTAGGTCTGCACCATGGAAGCCCAGACCCATATTCCTGTCCATGGACACAATCTGCTCCACTATCTGTACATCAGAGCACCCAAAGTCATATTCAGTGACCTGTTCTCGCCACAGTTTCCTCCATGCTGAATACCTGACATCTTCTCGTTTGTCCATGAGCTTTATGCCGTGAAGGACACTGAAGTGTTTCTTTCAGAATTCTTTCAGAGTCAAGGACGTGTCTTCTGTGACACCGAAATACCTGTTGAAGAGCACCTTCGTGTGCGGCGTCTTGAAGATTCAGGTCATTTGCCAATGCACAGCTGCAGAAAATGTGTTGTGTTGTCGGGGGGTTGGACTGACACTTTTGAAGTCATGCTCAGCATCCATATCATCCACCGAGGCTAGAGGCTATGCCGGGGCGTTGCCCATCAGAAGAAGGCACCTCTCAGGCAGGTGGTTGTCAGAAAGGTAGATATTTCTTAACGATCAGTGTGAACACCATGTGCAGCCATTCCATGAACAATTGCCTGTGACCTGAGCTTTCACATTGGTCCTCCACATGACGGGAAGTCTGGCCTTGCTCACATTCTATTCCTTGAGTGCACAAGGGGTCTGGGAATAGTACAGCAGTAGTTGCTTCATCTTCAGATCAGCACTTGTATTCCCAGAGAACAAAAGAGTCAGCTTGTCCTTCATGGGCTTATGCCCCAGCAGCCCCTTTTCCTCCTCATTAGAGAAGTTTGGTTTGCCATCTTCTCCAGAAGAGCCCTGTTTCATTGCCAATGAACACTTGCAGAGTGACATATCCTTCTGCCTTCATGAATTCTGTGAATTCCTTCTAGAAGGCTTCTGAGTGGTCTTGTCAAACCTGGAAGACTCACCGTGTATCACCACACTGTGGATGCCATTTCTCTTGTGGAATTTATAAACCACCTTCATGTGGCTTTAAATTCATCACTTATTGCATTTGTAGTGGGGTTTTCTTGCAGTAAATCACTGTGCAGTTTCCTGGCTTTTTCACAGATTACAGCATCACTAATGCTATCATCTGCCAGGTGGTTCTCATTCAACTGCACTAACAAAAGTTTTTCCACTTCTTCCAACACTTGTGTTACCTGCTTGGTTAACAGCATCACTCCCTGTTCTGCATCAGTCCCTTTGATGGCATTTTTATTGTTCAAAATAGTCAAGATTGTCAACTTCATCATTTTGTACACTGAGGTCAGATCAGTCTCAAGAATACCGCACTCATGCTTTTCTACAATTTCCTCTTTCAATTCAATGTTTTTTTTTTTTAAGCTTACCATTCTTGCTTTACGCTTTCTTGTTACCTTCATTATTGTTCTGCATATTCTGGTTACCTTCATTACCCATTTGCATGTTTGTTCTTGTCACCTTCATTACGATTCTGCACTTTCTTTTTGACGCCATGCATCTTCTGCACTTTCTTTGGAGCCATGCTGGATTGAGTAATACTATTCACCACTGTATATGCTAAAAAGCCACAAAAATGCTTCACAGCAAGCGTGCCCAGGTCTGTCTGCAGTTGCAACCTAGACTAGAGGAAGCCACGGCCACATGTCAGAGAGGGGAATATGGTCACGGTTGTGTTTATCACCAGATGCACAGTTCATGAATGGAAGTAAAATTTTGCTGTATGCTTGTGTTCACTAACTGAATTGTTCCTGAACAGAAGTGCTCACAAACCCAGGTGCTCTTATAAAAGAAGCTTGGGAGAGTTGCCTTATCCTCTTCACCATGCAAAGACAATTAAGAAGGCATCATCTGTGAGCAATGAACCTTCACGGGACACCAACTCTGTGGGCACCTTTGTCGCCCTGATCTTAAACTTCTGAGCTTCCGCAACTATGAGAAATAAATCTCTGTTGTTTACAAACTACTAAGTGTACAGTATTTTATTAAGGCAGCACAAAAGAACTAAGATAACTTACTTGTTTTAGGTCTTATTTTTCCAAATATTAGTTGTAATCAGCAGAAGAAAGGGCCTCTAAATACGAAAGTGGAATGAAAACTTTACAATAGTACTCTAACTAATGCAGTATCCCTTATCCAAATACTTAGAACCCAAACTGTTTCAGATTTCAGACTTTTGGGGCATTTTAGAATATTTGCATAGACAGAATGACATATCTTAAAAATTGAATCCAAGTCTAAACTCTGCATTCATTGTGGTTCTTATATGCCTTATACACACAGCCCAAAGGTAATTTTAAATAATATTGTTGGTGCATGCATTTTACTGCCATCCATCACAAGTGGCCACCTGTCACATGTAGAATTTTCCACTTCTGAGATCAAGTTGGCATTCAATAACTTTTCAATTTGGAGCATTTCAGAGTTTGGATTTTGGGATCAGGGATGTTCAAACTACATTATAATTCTAAAACATGTATGCTAACTATGAAATTATCCTTAGTTTTTACACCCTTACTGAGTCTTCCTAAATGCTCCATCAATGTTTAACTGCTTAGACCATGTCACGGTCTCAAAAGAGAGAACTATTTTGTGGCCTATGCATTTTCTTTGATTTTGACTTGGTGTTACTCTTACCTCATGCCTCTTCTTCATGGCGTATTGTAAATAGAACTAGTACACATGATGTGATAAAAATACTGTGAAAGTTTAATTTAAAAATTTACTACAGTAAAAGCCACAGTACAATCAACCTCCTCAAAATACTTCCCCATACTTTGGACACATGTCTCATCATTTTTGACACATTCTGAAGCAGTCATGGATGCCCTGTTTTGTGTCTTTAGTTCCACTGTGACACCCACCTGATGTTATTGATTGATTCAGAACATTTGCCTTTCATGGTCATCATGACTGGAGAAGAGCCAAAAGGTAGATGAGAAGAGAATCTAATGTTTTTATTGGACCAAAAATTGTCCTAAACATTTGATCAGTGCACAAAGAGCATAAAATTAGGTGAGCGTTTTAAAAATGATTACAGGAAGACACACTGCCATTAATTCCTGCCAAAATACTCAAAATACTCTGCATTGGTTCGAATACACTTACCCTATTTTTCTTTTTCTTTTTTTTAAATCCTATTTTTCTTGGCAATGTGTTGTGTGTCATAATAAGGTTTGTTTTATGTAAACATTCACTGTATATTTGATCACCCTTATACACTGAACCTGTAAACTGAGTAGAGCTTCATGTATGAAAAGAACACCATCGGCAGGTCCAGGCATATGGGGAGGGAACTATATTAATGCATATGGTGATCAATGGGACCCTTAATTCACTTTCAGACCAATCCACATTGGAAGCATGCCCACTGTTGCTGAGCAGAAGGGAGACTAGGGGAAAAAGAAAGGAAGAGAGAAAAAGAAACTAACAACATTCTTAAAGCCTGCTATATGCTACACCAAGCTGTGAACTTACATGCCATTTCTTTTAAACCCCAAAATAACCCTCATTAGTACATGAATTAGACTTACAGTACATGAAATGGTCTCACACAAGTTAAAAACTGTGCCTGGTTAAAGTAACAAAAAGATCTAAAATGTCATTCAAAATTATAAAACCAACTTTCACACTCTTTTCTTAAAAGTTTGTCCATCCAGAAAATAAAGAAAAGCGATTTTGAGAAAATGGCAAAGGTTTCATTTTACACTACATCACTAATTCTTCAGGTAGATAACAATGTGACAAAATATCAGAGTGATTAAGAATAGAGATTTAGGTTTCAGATTGAATATTGAAGCCCTGGCTGAATTTACTATCTCTTTAAAACTAATTTAAGTCTCTTAACTTCTTAGGGCTGCTGTGAAAACCAGTTCAGAGAAAAGTCTTTAGTATACTGACAGGTACATAACTAACATTAAATAAATGCATTTATTCTGCATTTTTATTGACTAAATGTAAAAACTGGTTGGTGTTTCACTATTATGAAAAGATCAGGTATACGACATAGATATTTTATTTGATGTTTGCCTAGCTCCCAACTATAGCATTGTGAGTCTTCATGCTTGGGACTCAGGCTCCTCTTTTAGAGGAAGACACATTTTTCTCAGGTGATTCTGATTATTAAATTTGCCGATATCTCATTGAGTTAAGCGGACTGGACAGTGTCTTCTGTCTCCGAGAGCTTGTGATGTTAAGTATTAGAGCACGGTGTCTAGGGGAGAGAGTGATGTTCTTCACTTAGAAATATGGAAACTGAGTTACCATGTGCAGTAATGATTACAAAACTCTCAATAAGGTTGCTTTTGTAATTATTATAGAAAATTTAAAATTATCCAGAATTCAAGGATATAAGAAAAAGAACTCCAAGACCATTGAAAATAGTCAAGGAAGGACTAGAATTCAAAGCAGAATTTTCATATGTGAAGATTTTGTTTGATTTGTTTTGGTTGTTTGGAGCCTGGTATTTCTTTTCTACTTTCTTCACTCTGCAGATGTCTGTAAGTTCAAGAAAAAAGCACTTGGCTACAGGGGACAAGAAGATACCTAGAAAAAAAAAATCGACATACTTGACTCAGAAATGCTTTAATAATTTTCATAAGAAAATTTGAGAGACTGACAAAAGATCTAGAATTAATGCTGTTTGAATGATCAATCATCCCCAAATTGTATCTCAATAAGCATCTCTAAAATTATGTTTGGGCAATTTTCACTTGAAATTATTCTTTTGAATCTACCTTTACAAATGCAGGGAGAGGCAAATTGAAGGATACATGTTTGTCAGGAATGTAGCAAAGATACAGTTGTACTGTCTGTAAAAACGCTTTTCATTTATATGACAAATATGGGCATAAAAGCTTTGACTTTCCATATTGCAAATATTTATTTTGGGAAATAATATTTCACTTATATATATTATTAAAAAATATGTACTCATCATATGTATTGAAAACGAACAGATCCATAGTAACCAATGTGACAAGCAAAGAGAGTAATGTGGAAAATATTTAAAGTTTATGAAAAACAAAATATTTAAAAAATATAAACTATGGACACTATATTTTTATTATGTAAATGTCCAAATTATATGTCTCAAAATTCATGGATCTCAATTGTGTTGTGTGTCTATTTTCTTTTTGTGATTTTCCTTCCTCCCATTCTGTCCTTCATGTAATGCCTCTTATTGAGATTTATAATTTATGATAGATGATAGAAAAGGACTTAGTTACTCATTAATACTTTTCTGGTTCATCAAGGGAAATTTTTTGGCTATAAAGATGTAGTTACTTCATTCTAGGCAGAAAAAAATTATATTATGTAACTTAGACGAATGACTTAAGGTCCATGTGGAATTCAGGGAAATATTTTAAGACGCGTATGGAACTCAGAGATTCAAATACCATTAGCAGACATTAAGAAGCAGTTGAAAGGAGACGCCCTTGAAGCAATTTCTCAGCCCATCTAAGCCAAGCATGGCAGAGGCTGGCATTTCTCTTGGAGGAAGAAACTCTATAACTGAGAGAAATCATAGTCTTTGCAAAAAGCAGAAGAAAGATGAGTCTGTTTTGAACACTGTCGATGTCATGGGTCACAAATAGAGAGGCAGATCATCTCTGAACCACATTTTTAACAAAATGGAATGAGTTTCTTTTTCAAACATTTTGCCAACTAATGCTTCTACGGTATAAAATTATACTGGCATAAAAACAACAGCAGCAGCTTTTCAACTAAGGAAACAATCCCATGGATAATTTCCTCTAAGTAGCTGAGACACGGGAATGAATGAATCATGTGTCTTTGCAGAAAGCAATTTTGCCTTGATGACTTCTACCTGCTGGAATCTGAATACATCACAGAATGGATAAAAGCTTTCAATTCAAATAAAATTCTGAAAGTTTCCTGGAGAAGAATCTAAACCTTGAGGGTGAGACAGCTATGGTGAATACATACAGGACTTTCAATTTTTGAGAAGTTTTTGTTCCAGATGTTTTCTTACACACACAATAATTTGGTTTGTAAAGGAGTCAAGTGATACAAGCAACTTTCAACTCGTGACAAGTTCCATTTACCTCTGTGTTCATTTGTTGGGGCCACCACAACAAAGTACCACAAACTTAGAGACTTAAATTAAAAAAATACATATATTATCTTATAGTTCTGGAGGCTACAAAAATCTGAAATCGATATGGTTGTAGAATTTTTTCTTTCTCAGGGCTGTGCAAAGATTCAATTCTACAACTCTCCTCTAGCTTCTGGTGAATTGTTCCTTTGCTTATAAAACATCACTGCCCTCTGTGCGTGTGTGTGTGTGTGTGTGTGTGTGTGTCTGTGATTGTGTTCAAATTTCTCCTCTTGTAAATACACCAGTTGTATTCAATTAGAGAACTTCTACTCAGGTATGACCTCATGTTAAGTAATCACGTCCGGAACAACCCTCCTTACAACAACAACATATTCTGAGGTTTGTGAGGTACTGAGGACTAGGACACCCATATGAATTTTTCAGAGTAAAATTCTCAAACAATAATAATTTTACGTTAATGTTCTTGTTTCAGAGGCATCGTACAAATATCTTACAAGTATTTATTCAGAAATTTATCTCCGTCGACTTTCAATATGGCACAGACTTATGCATGGTCACTGGGAAGATCAGACACCTTACACGAACATCTGATTGTTGATTACAATTCACCATCTCAGCTCCAAAGAGCTTTACAATTTTTTTTTTTACTCTTTTTGACCTTAAAACAATTTTAACTTTTTTTTTTTAAAAAAGAGGAACATTGCAGGTGTTTTTAACTTTTTTACTAGTACATGTTTGTATATATAATGACTACCTTCATTGTGGGTATTTGGTACATATACATGATACATAATAACTCTTTTAATATTCCCTTCCTCTCCCCTCCTTTACCCCTTCCCTCCTTCTCCTGGTCTCTTTTTCATTTGTAAAAGATCTGTCTCTTTTTCCTTTTGCCTACATTTACTTTTGCTCTTTATTTATACTTTGGATTTCTCATATAAGAGAAAATAAACAGTATTTAAGCTTATATGTCTGATTTATTTCACTGAACATTATGTTTTCAAGGTGCCTCCATTTTCCTACCAATGGCTCAAATTCATCATATTTTATAGCAGAGTAGCACTCCATCATGTGTAAATGTCACATTTTCTTTATCCATTTATCTACTGATAAACATACAGACTGTGTACAACATTTAGATATTATGAATTGTGCTACTATAAATGTTGTATGCATTTATACAACACTATAAAGTAGAGGAATAACCGGGTCAAATGAAATTTTTCTTTTTAGTGTTATGAAGACTCTCCATAGTGATTTCCGTAATACTTTACATTCCCACCAACAATGTAAGAGGGTACTCTTTGACTACCACTTCTAAGGCATGTTATTATTTGATTATTTTAAAAATTAATACTTGTTTGTTGTACATAATGTTTATACTCCTTATGTGGAGCACACACACGTACATAACACATCTTAATTCTTGTTGATGGCCATTCTTTCTGGTGTAAAATGAAATCTCGCTGGTGTTTTAATTTGTGTTTTTCTAGTGGTCAACTATGTGGAACAGTTTTTCATGTATTTGCCTTTTGCAATTTTTTCTTCTGAGAATAAATCTAACAAATAAGTAAAAGAACTTACATTGAGCAATACAGTGCTCTGAAAAAGGAGATCAAAAGGATATCAGAAAATGGAAATATATACATTGTTCTTGGGTAGGAAGAACCAATATAGTGAAAATGGCCATACTTCCTAAACTACTGTAAAGACTTAACACAATCCCAAACAAAATACCAATAGCATACTTCACAGACTCAGAGAAAAAAAATCCTAAAATTCATTTGGAACCAGACAAGACTAAGAATGACAAGAACAATTATGGACAACAAAAACAAGGTAGGAGGAATCACAATTCTTGACTTGAAATTATACTACAAAGCTACTGTGATAGAAACAGCATGACACCAGCAAGAAAAACAGACCCAAGAATGAATAGAACAGACTAGAAGATAAAGAAACAACCTAAAACACACTCAATCACCTCATCTTCAACAAAGGGGCCAAACACCCTCACTAGAAGAAAGATAGCCTCTTCAATAAATGGTGCTGGAAAAACTGGCTTTCCACATGCCAAAGACTAAAACTAGACCCATGTCTCTCATCATTCACTAAACTAAAATCAAAATATATCAAAGATCTAAATATTAAAACTGAAGCATTAAATCTTCTGGAAGATAGAATAGATAGAACTCTTGAAGACATAGGTGTAGTCAAAGACTTTATGAACAAAACCCAAACCATATGGGAAATAGTACAAGGAATTAACAACTGGAATCTCATCTTATTAAAAACTTTTGCACATCAAAAGAAATCACCAACAGAGTGAAGGGAAAACCCAGAGTGGGAAAAAATTTTGCCAGCTGTTCCTCAAATGTCAAACACCTAGAATATATAAAGAATTTAAAAGAATTAGACCCACCAAATTTAAAGACCCAATCCAGAAATGTGTACCTAAAAATGAATAGACACATCTCAGATGAAGAAGTACAAATGGCAAATAAATATATATTCAAAAAAATGTTCAACATCACTGGTCATTCGAGAGATGCAAATTTAAACAATGCTGAGATTCCAGCTCACTCCAGAAAGAATGGCTGTTATCAGGAAATTATAACCAATAACAAATGCTGGCAGGGATGTGGGGAAAAACGAACCCTCCTCCACTGTAGGTGGGCGTGTAGACTGGAGTATCCACTATGGAAATCAGTATGGTGATTCCTCAATAAACTACAACTAGAGGTCCCATTTGACCCAGTTGTTGGTATTTTCCCAAAAGAATTAAAAGCATCATACCACAGTGATATACACATGCCATGTTTATAGCAGTAGAGTCTGTAATAGCTTAGTCTTGGAAACAGCCCAAATGCCTCTCAACCAATGAATGGATAAAGAAAAAAAAATTTAATATAATGGAGTGCTACTCTCAGTCATTTACATTAGACTTTTCTAGGTAAATTGATGCACCTCAAGAACATACTCTTAAGTGAAATATATCACACACATGAGTAAATACCACGTTGTTTCTCTGATATTAGAAGGTAAAAGTGTAAATAAGGACCAAAATGTATAATAGATATTGTGAAACAGAAAGTGTTCAAAGGAGAAGGGAATGAGGGAAGCAGGAGGGTTTAAGGAAGAGAAAAATGAAAAGAAAAAGAGAAAGGATGGAAAAAATGGAAACAAAGTGTGGTAAATAAGGAAAAGGAGTTCAAGGGAGGGGAGGGAAAGGGGAAAAAAGAATATAAAGAAAAGATTAGTAACCTGACATAAATAGTAGAGACATATCCATGTACATATGCAGTCATTTATGTTTCTATGAAGAGATATTAACTACATCTAAGTGTCTTGATTAAAGTCATCATGTCTTATGCACCAGAATTCAATGTATTGGATGGCCTACTGTCCCATCTCCTCCTCTTTAAAGACATTATCATGGCATAGAAAGAAGTTAAGTGGCATCTATGTTTATGGTTCTGAGTTGTTTGCTGGGTCCTTTACGTCTGGAGAGGCTCAGCTCAAGGAAGTTTTGGCTCAAAAAGTCAGGAAACCGGTGTGGCATCAGTCATGTGTCTTCTGATATTGGCCCAAATCTTGCACTGTGTTTCTACTGCCTAAACAAACTTCTTCTCTCTTTCAACAGCATTCACTCAGTATTTCTAGCAGGCTGTCTCTTTACTGTGCTCTTTTCCTTGGACAGAATAATAAAGATACATATTTGGAGAAGTACAAACACTACAGAGTCTGGGAATCATGATTCTAGTCTTCCTTTAGGTTGCTGTGTGAGTATTGTCTGGAACAGATTGCATAACCAGGGACCTATTCCAAGTCCTAGTGCGCTTTTCTATGGCTTATCTTTGAATAACTCTGAATGAGAAATAGTATTAACTTTCATTTATGTTCAAGGCACAAAATTTTTAATAGTTGGGCAACATATTTCACACAAACAAAAGGCGTGATACGGATGTATGAGTTGAACTGAATCACCACATTCTATAACTCATTCTATAACTTTTCCCATGATGTCTTCAACTTTCATGTTAAATAAGCATGCTGATTATATTAGAAAATTGCAATTTCTGATCCCCAAAGTTCACATTTACAAGAGACTGATGAGAGACAACATTTTCAACAGGTTGCGTCATTCTGGCTCTCAAACCTTACCATGGACTTAGTTTACATGGGGTACCTAGCTAGAGAAAAGCTCCAGTTCCTCATTGCTTAGAACTATTTTCTGAGACTTTGCTTCTTTACCTCATCAGTAAGTGTGATTAATCAACAAGTGATGATTCATTTGGAGAGGCTGAGATACTTCCAAAGGACCCACTTTAATGAGTGTCTATTGCAATTCTTACTGATGAAAGTTTGGGTAACTTTCATCAGTAAGAATACAGGTTAACAAAAGAGCTTCTTCTGTCACCTTGAAGGTGAGATGGTCCCTGTACATCAATATGGCAAGCGTGACCAATCAGATGGTTGGGGATGTTAGAAGCGCCGAAAAGTCTCCACTTCCTTGCCCAGACAGTGGAACCATGATTTTCAACTGTCCTTTGGATTTTTAATGGAAGCCAAAGTCAGAAGCACAGGTCCTCCGTTACACTTATCTAGTCCATGTCAAAGAAAAAGTGTGCCTCTGATAATGTAGGCTGCACATTCCAAACTATGAAGCCACATCATTTTTGTCTCCCTTTTCTGGTTGTGATTCTGGTTTGCCACGAACCCATATTAAGCTGTGACATCTGAAGATCAAAGTGCTCTAACCAAGAATGAAAAATTCAGATACAATCCAAATGAAGTTGAGTCTGATGAATTCTCCTACTGTGCTCATCAGTGGGAATGAAAAAAATTGAATAGTAGTGGAGGACTTTGAAAATGTGGACCAGAAATTCACATATTTCTGAGGTTGTCACAGCTCTGACAATGATCTTACCTCAGAGGTTCAACAAATGTTGCTTCCACTTCTCAGAAATGAAAAACAAACAAACAAACAAACAAACAAAACTCATCTTTATGGTGTGTTTTGGTAGAATTTGTTCTTGGTCGCACTGGTGTTGCCAAGATCAACTGACCTCAGTGAAAATGTTCTTTGACATTCAGGTACCCATTTTCTGTTGTGATGTTTCAAATCAGGTGAAATGATTCAAAAGGTCAAGATGGGGTACTCCACTCAAATTTAATAAGAGAATAGGGCTAGACTTAAATGACATGCAACAATTAAAAAAAAAAAAAAGAAAGAAATTGCCAGGAGTTGTCCAGCATATTCCACAGGTCTTCAAAGTCTCAAAATTCTGAAGTTTCCAAAGGATCGTTTGAAACAGATGGACAGGTAACTGATAAAGGAGAGTGGCCATTAAACTAAGGAGGAATAGTGTGGGTCCAACGTAGTTTTCTAGGCAGGAAGAGCCAAAATCTGAGGTTTGGCACAGCAGGAAAAGAAGCACTAATGAGGGAAAAGGTGGGCATTCCTGGCAAGCTCCTTTCGTGCCCATGTTTACAGCTCAAACTGTTGCTCCGACCCCAGAGTTACAACTTGATTTTAGAGTCTGACAGGCCCTGAAGTCAGGGGCTGAAATTTATTGAATATCTACACACGGCAGAGATGCCACAGCCTAAGAAAAAACACGTAGAGAGAAGAATTTGGAGTTCAATATTCAGGCGCTGGAAGCCCTGTTACTGGGAGGAGCTCTTTTGGACTCCAAAGAGTTGGAATCCAGAGCCACCAGATATTCGGCACTCAAGTTTAAAGAGAAGAAAATCAATGTGTGCTTCTGAAGTGAGCGGTGAAGTGACAGCATTTATAACAATGAGTCTACCCACAGACGACAACGGCAACAACAAAACAGACTGTATTTTATCATGTATTTCAGGAGAAGGTAACTTTTTTGTTTTGTTTTGTTTTGTTTTGTTGGTCTGAAAGACTATAATGTGTCTCGCATTTACTGTTCTTATTTATGCTTTGCAGCACAGATGATATTTACAGACGAAAAGGAAAGACTTTTCTTCTGGAAGATAGTGCACAGCTCTAAATAAAGTAGATATTTTAAAATAATGAATTCAGCATCAAACAATCAACCATTCCCACCATTTGTTCTTCTTAGAACAAATATGCTCTTGCTTTGTTTTACCTGAAAAGGAAAACTGTCAGCCCCAAGGTAACAATTCATCCTACTTCTTAAATATCCTCTGTCCTACACACTTAAATAGAAGTTCAAATGAATATGCAATAGGGTACCTTCTATGCACACTTATCTGAGGCTGAAGCACTGAGTGATGGGAACAGCGGCAGCAGCAATATCTTCTGAAATTCAGCCTGCACCTTAGTTTCCTCAAAATGAGAAGTTAGTCTAAATCACTTTGGAGATACCTATCTCTTTGAAGCTTTATGGACCCATCTATGAGTACATTACAATTTATTAGTATCAGAACATTTCTGTAGAAATCTTGCTGGTGCTAAACTCTTCTTGGTACTCCAAGTATCTGATAGGGAATGATGTTGATTTTCGCTCTTTGGTTTCCCAGACACCACATTTGTTTCATGAGCATTATACAGCCTTTAAAATAGCACCTTGTGATATTACCCTTTTTTTGAGCAAAATGTTCTCTCCTCATTTCTCTTGCTTAATTTCTTTTATTAATCTGTATAGTTTTTGTTAATTATTTTACTCTCCATAACTTAGTTTCCTCCTTTGATTGAATAATAGTGTTAGAATACAGCAAAGTGGATTTTCCAACATGTATGGAGAGAACGTTCTACATTTGCAAGTCTGAAAAATGTTGCATATATTCCTTCCTAGAAATTGGGCTTTCACATTAACATATTAAAGGTTCTGAGGTGTGACAGGCTAGAAACTTGTTTAACTTTATTTCTCCAAGTTTATCTTAGAGTTACTTGGCTACGGACTTCTTCCTTCCTGAGTCTTAATTTATAAAGCCCATCAAGTACAATGACCTCTGGTTCTGCAGCTACCAGAAAGCACTGGTTTCCAGACTTTCTTGGATTCTATGTCTGGATTAAAACTGTGGTATGAATGCAATGTGAGGCTGTTCAATTATGCAACATGATCTGTAAATCCCTTTCTTACCCAGTCTCTCCCCCGCCTTCTCTTGAAGAGGAAAATCTTCCACTATCTGTTGTAGGAGTTTCTTGCATAAAGAACTCTGTGGAAAATGTGATCTCCAAATGAAAAGTGACTAAGCTATATGATGCCTATTGCTGATCTCAACTCACTGGGAGAGATGACATATTAAAAAGTACACCCTGCACAGAACAAAATCAACCTGTGCAGGACTTCAGGCTATTGTAAGAAGTGCTTGAAATGACTGAGTGTGAATGGGAGCATTTGTCAAGTCCATGGACTTCACTGTATCTCAGAAAGAAAAATGAAGTGTCTGATGCAGGGAGCTATATCCTGAACCCACAGAGCTGTTTATTTGCCTCACACACGTTATTGCCCCCATTCACAGTCCTGTATTTGGAGTCAGGTTTTGTATATACTTTTACTTGAAGCTATATCTTCATTTCAGACAGTTCTCTTAAGAATTAAAAGCTTACACTAGAGTCTAACTCCCCAGCGTGTCTTCCAATTAGACAAGTCTCTTCTGAAGATGAGCCATGTTTTCCCTTTGTTGTTTTCTTAGCCCTAAGGTGAGGACACAGTACAAGAAAGAAACCGTATTTATTGAATATATGAAGAAATGGACATATGCATAAGTATGTGAATTATTAATTACAAAATTTTCAGAGATTATCAGAATACCAAATTTCCCATTGTCATTCTCATCCATTCCATAATTACTACTTATATATATGACTCTAAAATATAAAGAATTGCTTTTATATGATTTCAAAATTGTCATCATTTTTTTTTTTCCTTTTGCAGCCTGGTTTTATTAACTTGGAGAATTCTAATACATTCCTTTTCATTGCTTGGTAGTATTTTATAGTCTAAATAGAACATTTCACTTATTCAGTGGTCTTCCCTTGTCTGTGGTTTCACTTTCACTGATTTTACTGACCCAAGGTCAATGGGACCCTGAAAACTTTAAAGAAAATCTCCAGACGTAAACAATTCATAACTTTTAAATTGTACAGCATTTTGCATAGTGTGATGAAGTATTATGCTGTCCACTCTGTCCTACACAGGATGTGAATCATCCTTTTCTCTAGAGTGTTTATTTTGTGTATACCATCTAACTACTAGTCACTTAACTGGCACCTGGATTATTAGATTAACTATCATGGTATCAAAGTATTTATGTTCAAGAAACCTTTATTTTACTTATTAATGGCCAAAACATTAGTGATGCGGGCAAGTGTATTACAGTTATTATGATTTATGATTTTTATTGTTTTCTATTGTTACTAACCTCTTAATGTGCATAATTTATAAATTAAACTTTGGCATAGGTATGTTTATATTGAAAAATGTACTATATACTGTTCGGTAATATCCATGGCTTCAGATATCCAATGGGAGTCTCAGAATATGATTTCCATGATGGAAAAGAAATTCTCACATGATAGAAATTTAGAAATTTAGATTAAATCCTTCAGATATTTTTATACTACTAAGAAAATGTTACCATATATATGTGTGTGTGTGTGTGTGTGTGTGTATCTCACAACACTGGTCTTGTACTCTTGCTCTCATACATGTATAAGACTGCACAATAAAGTAGGATTTTCTAGAGTGAACCTAAGGGTGAGGTTCCTGTACCATATAGGGTGTACCTATGTTCAACTTTACTAGGATTTGCCAGACTGTTCTTCAAAACAAAACAATTGTTTAATTTATACCCCTGCAAAACCGTATTTTATAAAACTTCTGTTTTCCAACACTAACTCAGTCTTTTGGATGAGACATAAGAAGGCTCTCTGAATAGGGACTATTGTTCACAAATCCTAAAGAGCTTTATGTCCATTCTGTGTCGCAAGATTGAACCCACAGTGGTCAGTAAGAATTCTCGTTCTAGTTCTCTAAGTTACTATGGTGTTCAGTGTCTACTGTCTATGATTTCCTTCCTTCCTCCACTCAATGAACTGAGATACCTTCATTGTAAATGCATGACTGGATTAAGAGAAAGTCATTGAACATGGCAAAAAAAATTGATGATATTTATCCAAATGTGATGTGTGTTAACAGGACTGATCCTGCCGTATTCATCCAGTTCCAGTTCTCCTGTGTTTTAAGAGCTTTAATGTCCTGTTCCATCATGCTGTAGGTTAATTGTACCATATGGTACACCTTGGTTGCTGAGGTTCTGACAGGTTGGTAAGTGTAGGTTTCAATTCACTGCCTCTATGATCGGTTTACTGAATATAATGTCTCAAAATAAAATCTAATACAGAAACAAAATTCTGTAGTCATCAAGTCATATTTCAAACAAAATCTTATATTAGGCAACCATTTAATTAAACATTTACTTTAATTAAATGTAATTAATACTGGAGTATCAGACATACCCCATACCATGTGGAGTATGGAGCTGTGGTTTCCACTGACATATCTTTCTCTTCCAACAGTTACTTTTTACCTAAGTGTTACCAGTATCTCAAAAAGAGGATCCTATGAAATTTTAATTCTTGTGTATTCTGCCCGCTTGCTTATTTCCTAATTACCTTTATTGATAACTTCTTTAAAACACAAATGAGACATGTTTTTTGTTGCTACTTATTATACTGTAAAGCAAATTATTTTGTTGAAAAAATGTGTTTATAGAAAATTGAACAATTCATAAGCATACAGTTCAATGAATTTTTTATCAAGTGATATGCTTTCTTATTAGAACATATATCAATGAACAGACCACCTATCCACATGGTTCAGGGATTACTCTTCCTTCTTTCCTTCAGGGACTCTACAATCTTTAGAAACTAACTGTGTAACAGTGTGACATCTATTTGCCTGGGTTTTAAATATACCCAGTGCATCAAATAAGCCTTTTACATGTAGGCTCAGTAGAACTTAGAAATAACTCATCCATGGTTACTCAAAAAGTCCAAGGTGAGCTGCATGTCCACAAGCCCCTCTCAGTAGCAGAGGAGAGACAATTGAAGACAAGCATGCACTGGAATGAAGGCACAGTAGGGGGCATGGAAAATCTGTCTCCCCAGCTATACAATAATTGCAAGGGTGGAATCTGCTGAAATACTAGAATCTGCTTAGTGTTTGTAACTTTCAGGGGAAAGCTTGTGTGGTAAATCATTGTTACTTGTAGACAATTAGAACTCATAACACAGGAGCAGCTACTTATCTCCCCTCAGCCCCAACACAGGCAGCCTCATACGCAGTCTAGGAATTTAAACACAACTGGTGGAAGCTAAAGTGGGCAAAAAAGAACCATGAACTCCAATGATCAGGAATCTGTCTGAACCCAGCTCCTTCTGAGTGCAGAAGGGGATATAAAGAAGTGATGACTGTCATTACACCTGTTCCTTTGCCGCAAGTCTCAACTCTCTGGTTGAAGTAACACTTAGGAGATTTATAGGGTTAATGGCTTCTCCTCATTTCAATTTTTTTTTTTAAATTTCATCCCTTTTGGGAGCCAGATTTGAAAGACTAGGACCAAGAGTAACTTTGCATTTGAGTGAAATTATGAAGTCACCATCGATGCCCAGGGGAAGCTGCAAGCTCACAAGACTTTATGTTTACTCCTCAGTTTGATGCTTGCCACAGACATAATTTTTAACAAGCAGTCACAATTTTGAGGAAGGGGGAGGCCTCATTTCCAGAGTTCGCACATTATTAGATATAAATGCCCACTGTTCAATAATTAAAAAAAAAAGTAAAAAGTATAAGGAAAATAGGATCCATTCAAAGCTGAACAAAGAAAGAAAGAAAGAAAGAAAGAAAGAAAGAAAGAAAGAAAGAGTGAGTGAGAAAGGGAAACATCATTAGAAGGACTGCAAGAAAACCAACAAGGCAAGCACTTTAAAACAACTACCTACCAGATGCTGAAAAACTGAAGAAGTACATGAAAATAAAGTAGGAACAAAACAGAAATATACAAAGACAGAAAATCTGAAAAATAGTCCAAAAAATTCTGGAACTGAAAAGTACAGAAATTAAAATTAAATAATCACATAGAGGAAATCAAGCCAGCTTTGAGCAGATCAAAGAAATAATCAGAAAATTTAAAGGGAAGACAATGGGAATTATCAAATCAGAGGAACAGATAACACAAGAGACTGAAGGAGAGTGAGCAGAATCTGAAGAACTGGAGGGACATCACTGAGCAAACCAGTATAAATTCGTGTGAGTTCAAGCAAAGGAAGAGGAGGAAGAGCAAGATGAGGAGAAAAGGACAGAGAAAATTTTAGGGAATAATGGCAGAAATTTTCCCTGTGCAGCAAAGACATGAACATAGATATCCAAAAACCTCAACTAATTCTAAGCAGAGTGAATTCAGAGAGACTCACACTGAAGAACATTATTTAAAAAATCATTAAAATTCAAAAACAAAGACTATCTTGAAAGGAGATAGAAAAACAATTTGTTACATGCAAGGGTCAGTCAATAATATTATATGCAGAAACCTTGAAGAGGCCAGGTATGGTGGCACACACCACAATTGCAGCTACTTGGGAGGCTGAGACAGGAGGACCAAAAGTTGTAGACCAGGCAGGAAAATCAGTGAGACCCTGTTTTATACAATAAAATTCAAAAATGAAAGACCATGATTAGTAGTAACTCAAAGCCATGCCAAGAAATAAACATCTTAGTAAAAGCAAACACACAGACAATTATAAAAGCCAGTATTACTGCAATAGAGGTTGTAGCTCCACTTTCATCTTCATGATTTAAAATACGTGTATCTCATCTTAGTCAAATATATATATGTATCTAAGTCAAAAGTCCAGAATTGTTTTAACATTGGTTTGTAATTCTGCATTTTGCTTCCTGCATGATTTAGGTCTAAATATTTTAAATTTGGAATACATACTGTATAAATATAAAATCATGTGTTATCAACAAGGATGAACCTGCTCAAGGAAAAGGATATGTGTATGTTATTGAAGGTAAAATGGTATAAATTCAAACTAGATTTTGATTACTTTAGTATTTTAAGTGTAATTCCCATAGAAACCACAAAAATAGCTAAAGAATGTACATAAAAGGAAGTGGGAAATGTTTCACTATAAATTTAGTAAAATAATGCAGGAAATGAAGGCTCAAAAAGCTCTAAGATAAATAAAACAGAAAGAAAGGGTAAGAAATATGCCTTTCCTCGTCAAGTAATTACTTTAAATATAAACAGATTAAACTTTCCACTCAAAACTCAGAGACTATTCAAATGGCTAAAAGCACACAATCCAACTACTGCCTATGCTACGTAGCAGAAATTCAGTTTTGATCCAAAGACACAAGGCAGGTGAAAGTGAAAGAATGCTGCAATAGTCAGCTTTCATTTCTGTGACAAACCTGGGATAATTAATCATAGAGTAAACAAGGTTATTATGGCTACTAGATTCGAATATTTTAGTCCCCAGTCAGTTAGTTTCATTGCTTTTGGGCCGCTGGAGCTGTAACACATTCTGACAGGAGTCTACGGAGGAGAGAAACCATTTGTCTCATGGTTAACTTGAATCCAGAACTTAAACGTAGGTCTGTGAACTATAAAATTCTTAGAGCAGAAGCCTCATGGCACTGGATGTGGTGACAAGATTTTGGCTGTGACTCCAAAGGTATGAACAATAACAGCAACACAAGTAAGTATAATAGAATTTATGAATGGGTGCCAAAGGGCAGCTTCCAAAGATTAAAAGACAAACCTCTGAATGTGGAGAAACTACTTGCAAATTATATATCTGATACAGGATTTCCATTCAGAATACAGAGAGAATTTTTAAAACTCAAAAACACCACTAACAAAACCAGTGGAAAAATCACCAAAAGGCTTGAGGAGACATTTCCTCAAAGAGAACGTACAAGTGGTCAATAACCAAGAGGTCCAGCTTCACTAATGGATAAGGAAATATTAATCAGAACCAGAATGAGGTAACACCTAAAATCATCTAGGTCAGTGACAAAACAACAAAGCACAACAAGGCGAAACAGCCCCTGAGCCCTTCGCAGTGCTGCCCCACGCTCAGCCACGCCGGCTCCTTGGCTCTGGCTCATGATCCTCCTCTGCGGGCCCAGCAGCACTGTTCTAAACCCTCCGCCAGGTTTCTCCCAACAACTCACTCAGTCACTGACTTGGCAAGTTCCTGTTCAAAACACACTACGGAAACTCGAGAACACGGTGGCCCTGTCAGCGAGATTCAGGGTCTGACGATCTCCCAGATCCCCGGGGAAGACCTCGACCCTCTGTGTGTGGAGGGCAGTGGGGAAGCCTGCCTTGCCAGAACAGCGCCGGAGCCTTGGCCACAGTACCTTGGCAGCTCCTGCTGGCGAAGGGCAAAAGAGTCCCTCGCCTTCTCCCAGAGGGTGAATGTTTTACGGGAGAGCTGAAGGAGCTATTTGCAGATGTCACTGCAGTGCTAATGAGCATCCGTGGTCTGTCTAGTTTCAAATTGCAACAGCAGCCTGCAACACCACATGTACAACAAACAGACTTCTGGGGCAGCAGGAGGAAGAAGATCCTGTAGAACGCCCAGAGTGGGTCTCTTCATGATGACCTGTGTACCTAGTACCAGGGAGATGTGGGTGTGGAAGAGCCTGTGTTGTTTGGGGGATGCTTTTCTAAGTGTTTACTTCCCTTCTGGATGTCCAAGGAGCTTGTGGAAGATCTTATGCGTTGACCATACTTCAGTCACAGAAGCTTCTCTTCAACCCAGCAGAATATGGAGTGACATTGGGTCCCCAAAGCAACCTGGAAGTCAGCAACACCAAATGTTGCAGTTCTGACCGAGCTCTGTGGAGAAGCAGCCCAGGACAGGGCAGTGCATGCCCCGAGGTCCTGGCAGGAGGCCAGAGCCAGAGCTGAGGACATGGCCGGGCAGCTCTGAGGGCCAGGGCATTGCCAGCCAATGCCAAGTCAGCCAATGCCAGGGCCAGGACTGGTGTTTCCACCAGGTGGTGTGCGGGGACTCTGGCTGTGGGAGCTGTTGCATGAGTCTTAGTAGTCTGTGTGACAAGAGCATCACTTTGTTGTGTAGAAATTGTATAATTTTAGTATTTAATTTTCCTGTCTTGTATTTTGATGCATAGAATATACTGTTGAATAGCAGTTTAGAAATGAAATTGGCTCACTTTATTTATAGAGCTTTGTTGTACTTTTGCTGGTTTTGTAAAATGGAGTAAAAAAATGGCATTTTATTCTGTGATCTTTTAAAAATTTTATTGGTACATATTTGTGATACACAGTGATTATATTCAGCTAAATTATGCAGCATAATAACGCTATACTTTGTTTGAAGGAACAAAGTAGTTCAATGATCTGGTACTAGAGGTAAGCGTCACTTCCTGGGTAAAGCTGCCAGCCATGTACCTGGATTTGCTGACTTATTATAGATCTAGAGGAAAATTAAAATGCAATACCCTGGTATACATAACAAATTAAACATTTTGTTGAGGAAAAACAGAAAATAATACGTGTTGACGATGTTATGGAGAAACAAGAGTCCTGTGTACTATCGGTCGAAATATAAAATGTTACATCTGCTGTTGGAAATCATAGGGCAGTTCCTAAAAAAAGAACACAGAATGACTACATAATCTGGGAACTCTCCTTCTGGATCTATACCCAAAAATAATTCACAGTAGGAGTCTGAAGAGGTATATTTGTGCCTGTATTTGTAATGCTCATGTCAGCATTATTCACAATAATGAAACCAGGGGGGACATCGCCTAAGTACCAGTCACCAGATGAATGGATCAGCAGTCTGTAGAATGTACCTTCAGTGGCCAGCACTTGGATGAGGGACCTCAGCCTTTATTCATCCCAATCAGTGTGGCCAGATTGGTGTCAGGAAGGTAATGATTAATATCATACCCTGGATTTTCTCAGCCCAGTTCCCTCTCTCCACAATCCACGGAGAAAATTTCAATTCAAATTAAATAAAGTAATATATTTCCTAGGCAAATCTCAGGCTTTAAGCATTTAAAGTAGCTAATTTTTAATAAAGTAATTGTGAAATTAGGAATATATTTTTCATGATTCAGTAATTATTTTACTTAGAACATATAAAACGGAGTTTTAAAGAGGAAAATTTAAAAAAGATTATTAAGAGTTTTACTATATCAAATGAAAGTTTCAATTTTTATTAGCAAAGAATAAAAAGACTAATTAGAATCAGTTTTATGGGTCTACACACTTATTTTCAATAAGAACACATAATGAATCTGCAAGGAAAATTGGACCTGGGTTAATTCTCAGCAACACATTTATGCAGCAGAGTTATAACTGGGCCGAGTTAAAGGTTGAACATACTCTTTCTACTTCTCCTCCTGCTCCCATGTTATTCCCAGTCCTTGCTTTGTATCAAGACTTTACATCTCCCTAACTTCGCCACTCCACTTTCAAAGCCCTCACTCATCTGGATTGGAGTAGTTTGCTAGCTAATCTCCTACTCCCACTCTGTGCCTTCTAAATATTCTTCACAGTACAAGGTTTACCTTTTCCCAGCAGAGGATGTTCACTTCTGTCCAAACCTCCCAATGACTCCCCTTAGTCTTAGAATACGAGGCAATACCATTAATATGGTCTTTGAATATTGCCTGATTGTCCCTTGCCACACTCCTCAACCTCATCTCACAGGGAACTCTTAATTCTCCAATGATGTTTACCTTTTTTAATGTATCTCAAGTATATCGTACTCCTTCTTTTCTGGGGAAATTGCACTGGTTTCTGCTTGTTTCCCTGTAGTTAACGATTTTCTATTAATTCTTGAAATATCAGTTCAATAACTTCTTCAAAGACATGCTTACATATCTTACATTAGATGCTTCTTTGCACCATGTAGTCTCTGTGTTAGCATACAGGATGCCAATAATCGCACATGTATTTCTTTTATTTCTGTATTACTCCTTCCCCCAGAACTTAATTGTGCACACATCTTCCTTTCTCTCTCTGGTGCTTTGCAATTATTTAAAAAGTGGATCAGGAATGAAAAACCCAGAGCTAACCCAGAGCTAACAAAACTCCCTCCGATGGCTCTGTGTCACCCTCTCTTTACTCCACAGAGATTTTCTCAGGAATCCAGTCATGCAACATGATGTTTTGATATATGTATAAACTGTGAAATCAAACTAATTACCCACAATCAAACTAATTAACATTTATATCACCACATGTGGTTAATCTTTTTTTTGTGGTAAGAATACTTAAAATCTGCTCTCATCAAATTTTAAGTATGTGATACATTTTTATTCTATACAGTCACTCGATGCCATATTTCAGGTAGGAAGAAATTAAGGTTTAGTGGGAAGTTTTAGTTATCTACTACGTGTCAACTACATGTCAATATCTCAAACTAGGCCTGAGTTTAACTGAGTTTAACTGAAAACAAAAGAAAGATGCAGACCTCCCGCTTGTTGAATGGGGGAAGGAGGTCAGGAAAACACGATGGAGAGCATGTTTATGGGCCCAGTAGTCACTTGAACATCTGATAGTTTAGTATATTAGTAGTTTTAGTCTATGAAAAATGAAAGGTGAAGGATGAAGGATATATAAGGAGAAACTTCAGATCATAATGAAGGTGAGAAACCTCTGATAGGAGAGAAGAAAGGAAGGAAGACTACTAGAGAGGAAGAAGAGCTTGCAATTTTAGTATTGTTCTGAGAAAGTCTCCACCTAGTCCAGTTCCTATGATGGCAACAGATGTGATGACTCTTACTATACAAGTTGCTTATGAGACATCCTGGTCATGGTTTGAAATTTGACTGAAATTTTTGGGGCCATTCAGAAAAGAGCTAAACTGTCCATACTGCAGCACACCCACCCTCTCTTTCATCCTCTCTTTCTGACCTAGATTCCAGTCCAAAAAAAGCACAGGGAAAATGTGTGTGTATGTGTGTGTGTGTGTATAAATATATGTGTGTGTGTGTGTGTGTGTGTGTATGTATATATATATATGAATGAGAGAGAAGTTAATTATCCAAGAACCACTGCACCGAGATATATGAAGGTTGGTTTGTTATTACTGGGAGAATGCCAGACAGAATTTCCTGGGTACTTTTTCTTACTTCATCTTCTCACAGACCCAACTCCACCATGACAAATTATAAAGCATTCCCACTGGGTTATGTGGTGGTCACAGCAGGGTGTTTCTGATTCAGATAGTCTAGATGCAAATTCACACTAAGATACTTACGGTGTAACCTCAGAAAG
The DNA here is from genome assembly GCA_004026905.1 of Hystrix cristata. NCBI lineage: Eukaryota > Metazoa > Chordata > Mammalia > Rodentia > Hystricidae > Hystrix > Hystrix cristata. The sequence goes on from PVJO010009136.1 coordinate 63,824, forward strand.
TTATTTAATATCAGTGAGCTCCCGTTTCCTCAAAATGGGATAAAGTCATACAATTTTTCACATTGTTAAGAAAATTAAATGTGATAGTATGAGTTTAAAAAACCCAGATGTGCGCCAGGTATACACTAAAGATTTAGTAAATGTCAGCTGAAATTATAATATCATACAACTATTAATTATTCTAATTTTCATAATAAAGATTAAAATGCATTTTGCTTAGCAGTAAATCCTTGCCTGGAAACTGTAGCCTTTAAAAAATGAACCCTATATGTTAAAATATCATAAACCAAAGAGAAGACAATCGGTGGAGAAGAAATGTCGTCTGATCTAATCTAAATGCCTCTGTTCTGATCCTCATTCCCACCCTCAGAATATTTCTGATAGTGATGTTGACGTTCTGAATCTAAATTTCAGTCTTCTTAACATGCCATCGCACTGTTCACTCTACAACCCGACTTTGAGGCTGAAGCAATTACAGAAAACTTTCACGATGGGAGATCTATGTGGTTATGAGGTCTCAGGCATTGGATTTGCCATTTTTTAAATATAAAACTTCCTAAATTATTAACTTCCCCTTAAGTAATATTTGATGGAAAAAGTAAAATCTGCATGAAATATCAAGAGATTTTCATGAAGAAAAGTCAAGTAATTTGACAGAGCATAATACTCACACTATCAAAGGATACAAGTTTCCATTTTCTTTGATAAATCTATGTTGCATGGTTGTGGTTTCACAAATTTTTTTTTTTGCCTGAATTGAAGCTCAAGGTCATTGTCCACAAAAGAACATAGACTTTATGGCTATTTCAAGGTTTCTGAGCCATATTCCTTTTCAAAGAAATTTTACTCATAAATCATATAAGACAACAATCTAGAAATGAGGATAAAGGAATAAATACTCGCATTCTTCCTTGGACCAGTAACTTGTTTCATTATATGGCACTCTTACTTGTTTGTATTTGTTCCCACTCTTCAAATTCCATTTCTGTTCCTTGTTATGCACTGAAAGGAATTCAGAAGGTATGAGATTGTGCTATTTCCTGAGAACTGTAATGGTTTGTATCTCGATATCCCCTCAAAGCCTCCTGTGCTCATAGTTGGGGCTTTTGAGAGGTGATTTGATCATGGAGGCATGATACTCATCAGTGGATTGGTTCACTGTTAAGTTTATACCTACATGTGATGTTAGGAGGAGTTGGGTCAACAGGGGTGTGGCCTGGAAGGGTCTATCTCCCTACTTCCCGCTTGATGTCTCGCTGCTTCCCACTGCCACACCATGACCTGTTGGTCCTCTGCAATAACCCTGTGCCATGCTGTCCCGCCTTGGAGCCAGCTGACTATGGAATGAAATCTCTACCAACTGTAAACAAAAATCAGACTTTCCTCCTTTAAGTGGCAGGTGTCATGTATCATGTGTCAGCAACCAAAAAGTACCTAAGACATGTCCTGTATGCCCCATACATACTTGTGAGTCGCTTATGGCAGGTAGCTTTATTGTTAGTATCAAGAACCCTTTGGAAATGACTACTTCCTCAGAGACGTCTTCCTGGCATAGCTGGTTTTGGGTTGTGAGACTCTTGCAAGATCCTACCTCTTCAATTTTGGGGAGCTGAGAAGTTGCTGTCTATTTGGTTAGCGCTTGGTTCTTTGGCCCTCTCTCTAGTGTTATTTATGACCCTCACGCAATCTCATTCTTGACATACAAGGAAGAACAACTGATTAAAATAATTCTGTCACCTTGGCTAAAGTAGTACAGTCAGTAATAACAATAGCATCAAACACAGCGTAGAAAATGACAAACTGTGCTAACTATCGATCTGCCACCTTTAGGCATATGAGCTAGATTTGTGGTTATATAACAATATCTAAAATAAACCAGAAACTTGTATGCAGTGAGTATGCCCTCAATATGGCAATTTTACTCTCAGGGGAGAAAACTGAAAAGGGATTAGGAGGGAAAAATAAATAAATAGAAGAAGAGGAAGAGATGAGAAGCGAGGCTGAAGGACAGGTGAAGATTATGCAAACTTTGGGAAATTAGTAAAGAAAGGAGTGAAATAGAGAAGGAAGAAATCAAAACAAGGACAAAACAAAAGAGTAACAACCAAAAGGTAGAAACAAATTTCACATTCATATAAGAACAAGAAAAAAAGAAACAGGAAAAAAAAAAAGCCACAACAACAGAGAAAAAAAGAAAAGTCTACTTCCATGAGTATCTCTGCTGTCACTCGTAAACAGACTAGGCAGGCCTCAGTCCATATTGATTAGTCCCTGCAGTAGGATACAGCAGGGTAGTGGGTAATCCCAGCTGGGTTCAACAGCCAGGCTTCACCCCAATTCCGCTAAAGTTCAGCCTGGTCTCTGGCTGTGAGGATGGAACCTGATCGTTCAGCTAGAGACACACTGTGTGTCTCCCACAGGCCTGGACTTGGCTCCTTGACTTCCTGCAAACTTGAGTTTAAACTCAGCCCCACCTTACCCAGCCGGGATAGGCACTAGCAGCTTCTCTGAGATCCTAGCTCAGTGGGTCCCTCTCTAAGATGGCGACTGGTGAACTGTCCTCTCCTGGGGGATGTCTGAACCCAAATAACACACCATCCACTGCAGTTGGCTGTGTCTACCGCTCCATTCCACTGGTGTGTCTTTCCGTGGAGGCCTCTGGGGTTGCCGGTAGTCACCGTGTGCCTGCAGGCCTTAACCACGACTCCCACACTGTGAGCTAGGGCTCTGGGAGAAAGCACCACCTGTCTGCCACCTCCTCCTTCTACACCAAGGTCTTTCTTTTTGCTTTCTCTGTGGGCTGGGTCCTGAGAACCCACTTCCCTCCTTCTCTTCCTCATGTTGCTATATTCCAGCATCCGGACAATGAATCTCGGAGAGGTTGTTTCTTGGTTCAGCACTCTGCCATCTTCCTGGTAGTCCAACATTTAGATTTTTGATCCATTTTGATTTTGGTTAAGTACGTGGTGAGATATATGGATTTTCTGCATGTCGATATCCAATTTTTCTAGCACCATTTATTAAAGAGGCCATCTTTCCTCCAGTGTGTGTTTTTGGCCCCTTTATCAAAAAGATCAAATATCTGGGGATGTTTCTGCTTCCTCGATTCTGTTCTATTGCTCCACATGTTTCTTTTTGTGCTAGTACCATGCTGTTTTCATAGCACCACTGTAGTTTTGTAATATAATTTCAAATCTGGGATTGAGATGCCTCCTGCATCTCTCTTGTTATCCAGACATAGGCATAGGCAAGGACTTTCTGAACAGAACCCCAGTGGTACAAGAAATAATACCGAGAGTTAACAACCTAGATCATATCAAATTAAAAAACTTCTGCACATCAGAGTACACAACCAACAGAGTGAAGAGACAACCTAGAAAGTGGGAAAAAAAAATTCTGCCAGATTTTCATTGTATAGAGGACTAACATCTAGAATACATAAAAAACTAAAAAATAGAAGCCCCCAAATAAAGAATACAATCACAAAACGGACAACTAAAATGTATAAACACTTCTCAGAAGGTGTACACATGGCCAATAAATAGATGAAAAAAAATGTTCAACATGATTCGTCATTGGAGACAAGCAAATTGAGCAAGACTGAGATACCATCGTACTCCAGAAAGAGTATCCATCATTAAGAAATCAAATAATAACAAATGCTGGCAAAGCTGTGGGGTAAAAGAAACCCTTCTATATTATTGGTGGGAATGTAAACTAGTATAACCACTATGGAGATCAGTATGGAGATTCCTAAAAAGCCAAAAATAGAAATTACATTTGACCCAGCTTTTCCACTTTTAGTACCTTCCTGAAAGTTAGTTATTATATTACACTGATACTTACATATCCATGTTTATAGCAGCACAATTTATAAGAGCTAAATCTTGAAAGCCTATCAGTAGATGATTGAATAGAGAAAATGTGTATTTATACAAAATGGAGCACTATCTTGCCATAAAGAAGGATAAATTTGAGACATTCATAGGTAAATGGATGCACCTCAAAACCACAATGTTAAATGAAATAAATCAGACACATAAATTTAATGATCATGTGATTTCTCTTAAATGAGAAACCTAAAATATAAATAAAGAGCAAGCTGAAAGACAGATAGTAGGAAGTAGGATGATATTTTACAAGTGGCAAGGGAACAGAAGACAGAAGGAGGGTGAGGTAGGGAAGGAAAAGAGATGAAGAAAAGTGAGCTGATTAAAAAATGGAAATAGAGATTTTCAAATGAGAAGGGGAACAAGGGTTGGAGAGAGAAAGGAGGAATGAGAAGGGAAGGGGGAGAAAAAAGAATTAGAATGTGTTGGGTACATATACAAACTTCCCCATGATAAATTTAATATTATTACAGACATGTACTAAGAAAAAGGTTTTAAAAATAGCAAACAAATCTGGTTTTCAAAGAAGTTGGTATATATGTTGGGTTACATAAAATGACTGTTATATGTAGAATAACTATTGTTCCAGATATTTTCTAGATAAGTAGGTTATCTAAAACTTAATCATAAATGGCACTCTTATACTTTCAGAAGGGTTTTAATTTTAACTACACATTTTCTGGACACACTATTATGTTTTTGTCTTTAAGGTGGTGGGAAGAATCGAAGTATAGTATCTTCCAGACGTGCATACAAGTTAAACTTTTTCTTTTATAAATAATGCCTCAAATCTACAATAATGGTATTTGGATGATCCATGTTATAAATACTATTAGCAAAAGGTATTTTGTGTTTTCCATGTAATATGTTCTGAATGATGTGAAAATAATAATATTGGTTCCTCTGCTCAGGATGCCCTTCTCTTCTTATTTCTATATAAAAATTTTTTTCTCTTCTGGGGCCACATTACTCAGATTTTATTTAAATGTACACTTTATATGATTTGAAAGCAAAATTTTAGGGCTCACAGAAATGTTTCTAAGTAACAGAAATGCATTTCTGATTGGCATCAGAATTATATATTAGTTCAGAAAACCGGGCACAGCCTCATTTAAGGTAGAGTTGTAGTCTACTATTTAATCAGTGAGAGCAAAAAAAGAAAAAGAAAATCCTCAACTCTGCTTCCCATTACTGGCTTTTTATTTTTAGGTATGGTCTGTACTCATCAAGACTCAGAAAGTTCACAATCTCATAGAGGTATACCACGGAAAAGACACTATTTATTTACTAAAAACGCCAGTAAAAATTCCAGGATTCCCTCTTATTTGATAAAAAAAAAAAAATTTCAAGATTCTCTCTTGTTTGATCAAATTGTGTAATTGCGGGAAAGGAACAGAACACGCTGGTTGGTTGAGTTTAGTTCACATGCTCTGACTCTGGAAAGGGCCTGTGCCAAGTGCATGTGAACGATCACTGACACGCGGGTGATCTCTCTGGGATCAGTGAATTGATTTCCAGAATGATAAAGACCACTCATGCCAGACATCACAAATCAGTCCACACCCAGAACAGGCAGCCTTCCTTCCAGTTGCCTGCTGACCTCGGATGAGCTGTAGAGACTGTGGCTGACATGGTCACTACCATAGCAACAACCACACTGCAAGATGTCAGAGTCTTAATCCAATAAAGGCTTTACCATTAACTTCATTTGATCATCTCTGATTGGAGAGTTCTTCTGGGTCATTTCCCTCCATGCAGAAAACTGGGGACTGAAGCCCCTTCCATTGTGTAGCTCTGACATTTTTTTGTGATTAAAGAATTGTCTAATATATGATCATAGAAGGGGAAAAAAAGTGGAAGATGTTGTTTGAAGTTTCTAGGCAGACCTGGAAGGGCACATACCATTTCTTCCCATACTGGGTAGCAGTGGGGAGAAATTAGAAAATGTAGTTAACTTGTGTGAAGCTGAGAAAGAAAGTGGCCTGGTAAAGGTCTCTACCACTAACCCTGTGCCCCCAGTTACTGTTTTCTCTCTGATAAATCTAGTGAACATTGTGTTCTAGTCCTAATAACCAGTTCTTCAATAGAAGGAATTATTTATAGAGAAGAAGGAAAACAATGGCTAATACATTGTGCATCATGATCTTAATGGCCAAAATGTTACTCAGATTACAAGTCATAGACAAAAAAGAGAGATTCTTTCTTATGAAGAAGAAACAAACAAATAAAAGGACAAAACTTTCTTTTCAATGAACAAAAGAAACTAGTAGTGTAAATGAAACAAATTAGTGTTTACCTTAAAATATTTTTAAACACTATAATAGATAGTTTGGAGTTATTTAAACTTCTTCCTACTTCTATCATCTATTTCTTTATGAAATTTTTATTTTTGCATAGAATTAAGCAGGGTGTTTTTAATTTTTTTATTAATATCTACTCATAGTACATTTAAGTAAAAAGAAGGAGGCACCGAATCCCTGACTGTCTATCAACTCCTGGACCAGCAATCACTGTCAAATCGCCTGTTGCTTAGGACCCCAGTCCCTGCTCCATTCCGAGGTCCTTTCTCTGGATCAGCTGAGTTTGCTCTCACTGACAAAGTTTATCCCAATTCTCACTCCCTAACAGCCCACGATAGCCCTTAGATATTGGTTGCTGTTTGCTAACTTATTTTTACTGCAGAGGCCATTAAGCATTTACTCGCTTATGTTCAGCAGTTCTTGTGAAAACATCCCCAGTGACACGTTAGTTAACAGGCTGTCAACTGCTTCATAATAATTCCAATTTATCACTCAGCTATAAAAATTTTCAAAACAGGCAAAAATCAACTACATTATCTGAGCTCTGAAGATATTTTATTTGGAATTCAAAGGGTAACTGAGCAACAGAGAAAAGCCAGTGGAAAAAGGGTCAGATAAAGACAGGAGAAACACAAGGGAAAAGTGAGTTTTCCACAACTACAGTGTTACCAAATGCAGAGTGGACAGGAGAGAGAATGCGTGGAAGTTACTGAAGATTAGTAGAAGATCAAATGTAAAGCTAACAACATATGAACGAGGAGACAAGAAATGATTAGAAATAATAAAAAAAGATGAACTTCCATCAAAAAGGTCTTCATCAGTGTGTTCTTATCAATTACTTTTCTCTCCTTTGAAAATTCCTAGAATTACTTAGCTTAAAAATATTTATTGAACATCAATTATGTCTTTGACAAATACCTTACATGAGTCATCATCTGTGCAAATTATAATAGAGCATATTTTGTTCAAATTCCGGCCAGTACATGGGACAGGTATGGCTACACTTCAGAAGCAGAGGAATATGCATGCTAGAAAACTTACAGAAGTGAAATTCATTTGAGCCTTGAAGCTGAATAGGATCTGAAAATACAGACAGTCAGGGACATGCTTAACAGGGCAGATGGGAAGCATACCAAGGAGGAAAATCCATTCTCGGATCCTGAAGTTCAAGAGCTCATTCACTGGCCTGGAAAGAAACAGAATGGAAAGAAAGAAAGAAAGGAAGGAAGGAAGGAAGGAAGGAAGG